>JAECUM010008150.1:0-71575 GCA_016617855.1 Megalonaias nervosa | reverse complement strand
TTTCGACACTAGAGGATTCTTTGGCAATCTTTGATTTCCTCCTGAAGAAAGGAAGCATAATAGTCAAAGTGATTCAATTTTGGGCTCGCAATAATAATAATAATAATAATAATAATAATAATAATATTTTATTCAGTAATTTAGACCACCGGCCCATATTACAATATACAAGTAAATACAATGTGCGTCATGGTGTTAACAAGATAAACATGATGTTCAGCGCGAGTGTTCATACATAATTTCCTATAATCGGTGCATTCTATTATAAAGATGTTACTACCTCTAACTATATTATTCACCATTCGTTTGAGTTATCAAAGATTGTCTAAGACGAAAAGCCGAACTGATATAGTAAGAAAGATTTCTTATAATTAATATATTAATATGACTCATGAGGGATACAAATTTTTCTACAGAAGGATACAGATAAAAGTATTTCTTTCTTCAATTGGTCATAAGCTGGACAAACACGAACAAAATGGGATTCATCTTCTACCAAATAAATATTATTTGTCGGCTATAATTCACAACACATATTATTTCTCTCAATACTGCTATGCCTACCTGTCTATTTTCAGAGCATACGCTGAGCACTTAAATTTAGCAAATAACTTCCTACAAAAATATGATAATCTTCATGAGATGTATTTTTCTGGTTGTAATTCGGTTTATAAATGTTATAATACATACATTCATGTTAGATGTTATTATCACTTTGCCAGTTTTAGAATGTCGATGCCTCAATTCTTAGGAACAATAGAGAGAAAAATCGTTTTTCGTCTCCAACATCTTGCTTTAGCCAGACATACCCAAAGACGAAGTGGGAAAAAAAAAACATGTCTTGAACTTTCGTAGCCTAGGTGACACGGTTGTTTACGTCTAATCTTTTCAACATTAAATAACATTGGAGTGCGTAGCGAGTTGAAGGCATTCTTACAAATTTCAACCAGTACAGGCACAAAGTTGGCATCTTCCGCACTACCCTAACACAATAAGCCATTTCATGCAGACTTCGGCCAACTTCGTAATTTGCTCGGAATTTTGATCACATGGCGGGTGGTCAGCTGACCGTAATAGCCACTACATAGCTGGTGGGCAAATATGGCGGACGCTGCAGCATCAACATCAGCTTTGCCAACTACTTCAACATCGTTTATCGAGTTGAAAAATGCCTATTCAACAGCGATGCTGCCGCAGATATTGACAAAATTTAATATTGGAACCATCCTGTCTTATTTTCTGGAAACCAGGGCGGGTTTCAAAGCCATACGAGAGAGTAGTTTTGTTCTGATTACATCTGGACATGTACATGTAAGTAAGGAAACGGTGTCGAAGTAAAAAATTTAATCCTGACAATCGAAGAGCAAGTTGTTCAGACTATTTCTATGCATCCGAAACGTCACTAAAATAAAATGCGTTTCATATGAGTTTATCCCATTTGTTTTTGAAAGTCTGTGGATAATTTACATGTAAAGTTCAACCATTTAATTAGTTCCACTTGCTGGATTTGGAAAAAGCCGACTATCGGCGTCCCCGGTATTCGATCTCTATGACATTCAATATATTGCATCTAAGTACTGGGTTGTGCTTAACTTCGAAACTATCACATTTATTGTGCTTTAAATTGTTTTGAAGGCGGGAGCGTACCCAATAACAAAACATATTTATGTGGGGGAAATAACCTGAAACATGAAAATTTTAGTTTTGTCCTTCGTAACGAACATGATTGTATGTTTATTGTCATCCACAAAAAACATTTAAATGTGTGTTCTTTTGTTACAGCAAATCGGAGTGAAGCAAGATGAAACTGCAAAAAAGGCCATTGTTTCTGCTGAGGTTCTAGCACACATGAAACAGCAATTCTACAGAGTGATTCTAATGCTGAACTCAGTGGGTGACATCACACATGCTAGCTGCTCATGCCCAGCTGGATCTGGTCCTAACTGTACGTGCAAACATACCGCTGCACTGTGTTATGCACTGGAAGATTTTGTCAAGGTGTGTTTGCTTCCTGAAGACATTCCATCATGTACTGGTATGTATATCTTCAAGTTGAGAACGCAGTACTTTAAATATTGGTAATCTAATTTACAAAGATATTAAATAACAATAACATCAGTGGTAGTAGAAAGACATTTCATTTTCTTTAGCCTGTTACCTAACACTTTCCTTTTCTTTTTAGATAAACTTGAGGCCTGGAATAAGCCAAGGCAAGTTACCTTCCAGTAACTCCAATCTATGATATAGACTTTACAAGAAAACAGCATGGAAAAAAAAGAAAACAGAACCGACCATTTAAAGGAGAACAACCGGAGGCTTATAAGCTTAATAAAGTTTGCGACATTGAGAGAGCTTTTGCAGAAACATTCCTCTGTGAATTAGAGCAATGGAGTAAAGCATCCAACCCCAATCATATAAATCCATTATATGATTATGTGGAAAAAGTATAAGAAAAAATATCACAGATGTATCTCATTCAGATAGTATCATCAAACAAACAGAGTTAAAGAATTGTTTAAAGTCACCCAGGATGAACAACTACTTATTCAAGAAAATACTCTTCTACAATGCAGATTGTCTGATTGGTTTACTTTGAGACAATTGAGGATAACTTGTTCTATGTTAGCCGTATATGTAACTTTTTTTGTACATGAAGTCCAATCCCAACACAATAAGTAGTGCAATATTAGAGACGCCTTCTTTTTCCTCAGCAGCAATGAAATATGGATTAGATATGGAGCCGACGGTTATCAATCGGTATGTTGCTGAGAAAGTTAAGGAGGGTTCAAACATTTCTTATTAAAAAGTTGGGTTTAATTATAAATCAGGATCATGGGAGCATTGCAGCATCATCTGATGGTGGAGTTGAAGAATATAACTCTCTTGTTGGTATTGTGGAATGTAAAGTAGCAGTAAAATGGAACCACAAGACTGTTGGTGACAGTGCTAAAGAACCTGGGTACCCATTAAAATCAGTGAAAATAAACCAACATGGAACTTCAGTCGAAGATTTTTCGTTGAAACCTAATTATGCTTGGTATCACAAAATTCAGTTGCAACTGTATGTATGTAGATCATATGCAAAGTATTGTGATTTGGCCTTGCTTCATCCAGAGTCTGGAAGTTTTCATTGTCAGAGAGTCGAATTGAATCAAGAATGGGTAGACAAATTCTTGCCAAAACTTGAGATCTTTTTCGACGAGTATATGGCTGACAAAATTTTACGAAAGTACAAGAAAAAAAAATTGCTATTAATCTGCAGCTATTATGAAAATTCTGTGTAGTCACTTGTAATGAATCTTTTTTTTTTATTATCCCCGTAATAGGTTGATCACTGGGTCAGGGAACCATCCTAAGGTCACCTTACAATCAAACATGTTGCCTTTTTAAAAAGATTGTTAAAGTATCTTGTGTCTTTTTCTTCCTTTGGTAAACATGTGATGACTCCTTGGGTCTGAAAATCTCTTGTGATGAATCTTGCTCATTAAATTGTTTTACCAATCAAATGTTTCATCTGAAACGTGCATAATAATATATGCATACTTACAATAATATATATATATATATATATATATATATATATATATATAGCAGTATATATATATATATATATATATATATATATATATATATATATATATATATATATATATATATATATATTTCAGCAAGTCAAACATGTCCAGTGAAACTTCATAAGTAACCGTCAGCTCGCTGAGTTTGACTACAATGATTTATGCAACCATTGTTACCTAACCGGGGTTTACATTGTTCACTAGTCTGAGTTTACCTTATGTTAGCTGATCAACAGTAGACTGTGGCTACAATAATTTATTCGACCATTGTAACCTTGATCAGCATGTGAGTAACTCGCAGGCTGATCATGGCTTACACTGTTGTCTGCTCTCCAAAGCACCCTTTTATAGCATAAATGGAATGATACAAATTTAAAGAAAAGTAGCCCACTATAAAAATATAGCAGGCTAAGGGATAAAATAATATTTATATGATAGCAATCCCCTCTCATTTGAACAAGTGTTTGCTTAAGGTATGATATCACTAATATTAATTATGCTAGTTTTTAAAGTGAAGTATACTAATTACCAGAAAAAGAATTTAAAAAATTGTTTATTTTGAAATGCAGCTTTATTGTTTTCTTTAAAAACACAGACGAAACATAAATTGAGTCATTTTAACACTACCCTTTTGCCACCGGAGCATGAATAAAATGATTTATGCGACTAGTGTAAACTAGATCAGCCTGGTTAAATGCAGGCTTATCAGGGTTTACATCAATCATCGATTTCTTCATGTAGACTCTTCCCCCTCAGAAACTTTGTTCGATCTGATGAAAGGTCCTAAATTTGCTAAAAAGCCACAGATGTAACCGATTTCATTCATGAGAGGCATGTACCGTATTGGGATCTTTTTTCGCTTCAAAAATGCAAATGTAGCCAGGCGAGCATTATAATTTTTTATAATTTTCAACAGTTATTCTTGATCTAGCTATAAGTCTCCCTGAATCGCGGTCATAAGAGTCAAACTGCTCTTTCCTAGAGATATGGTGGTCTATAAAGAGTTATTCCTTTTCCCTGAATTAAATCTTTTATCAAGAAACCTTTATCAACCATAAGACCATCGCCACGCTGCAGTTTGTGTACTATATCACTTTGTCCAAAAATTTCCTTAACAGATGAATCGCCACCAAACATATCTGAACAGTGAATTAAAGCTCCATTTGGAGCAGAGGTGTACATAGCTTTGACAGTATAACAAATTTTGTAATTTTAAAACGTCTGTTTTCCAGCTGTGGGACCTCTTGGGACCTGTGTGCTACATTCTACACAATATGCAATTGCAACAAGATCTGGAAAATGTTGTTTGGTTGATAATGGCATATGTTTTTGAATATTTTCCTTTGAAGGCCATATTTTAATAATCTTACATTTTCTATACATTCGTTTAATCCAGAATTTAAAAATTTCAGAAATTCTGCCTGTAGAAATATTAAAATCAGAGGCAAAAACTGAATCTATAGGATTTCGTTTCAATTTGTATAGCACAAGAAGAAATTGATTTTCTGAATCTATGTGAGAAAAAAGTTTGTTCGGATCACCATGACCAGGGATAGTCTCACATTCTATATGAGAGCAACAACTCACTAAATATTTGTGTAGTATTGTAAAAAGCTTGTAATCTTTAATACCAATATATCGTTTCAATTCTTTATCTGAAGATTTTAAGTTCTCAATTTTTGAAATAATTACTTGACTTCTCACACGTTATCTTGGAGTCTGTCTGAGTTGTCTTATTAGACCTGAGACAAAATGAAGATGGTGTTTCAGTTTGTGTCTCTGCACCTATTCTAATGTTTGTACTAGATTTTGCCGACCGCTTCTGTTTAGGGGTTACTTGTGTGTGCTTTTGTTTGGCGGGGGTTCTTTGTATTCCTATGGAACCTTTGTTTTTCTTTGGTGTGACTTGTGATGTAGTGTCGCTGAATAATTTTCTTTTTCTTATTTGAGATGGGGTCCATCGTGGAGTAAGTAAGGACTGTTGAGAAATGATCACGTCATCTGTAAAAAGAAATAAAATGATTGCAAGTGGGTGGGGGAATGGGTATTTTGTTTCTGCTTTTCAAATATTTGATCAGCGTTGCCCCCCTCCCACTTGTTCCAGTAAAGTCCTGGAAAATAATTATGAAAACACTATTTTTATACTAGAATAGTGTCTTTTTCTGATCTTTTACAATGGGGGATTATCAGAAGAAATACTTTTCAAACACAGGAAAGAGAGGCTAGTGACATAAACAGTTACAAGTCTATTAAATAAGAAACAAACAAAAGTTTAAAAGGCCATATAAATTTCCTATTTTGCAAGAAGAGACAGTGTTCACCTCAAAAGTAATGATTGTGTAATGTTAAAGCATGTGTGTTCAAAAGAGAAAATATGGTTATAATTGTTTAGCATTTTTCAATCATTCAGTGGAATGTGAAGTCTTTTATACATGTATAAAGTGGAACACTGGTCAACATTGTCACTTAAAAAAAATAAACATATACAAAGTCTATAAATATACATTTAAAATTTTTAATCAGTATGTCATTTTTTATGCATAACAGGTAGAAAATTAATATTAAAGTTACCATCATTTGCAGTTGTCTGAAGTGTGGTCATTGGAATGATATCCTCAGCAGTCTCAAGTATATTTGCTGTATCCTCTATGCTGGTATCAGAGTATGCAATTGTTTGAGGTTCAGTAATTGGATTAGGACCCTCTGCAGCTTCTGGCATATTTCCTATATCCTCTGTGCTGGTATTGGGATTGATTTGATGAACTGTAAAATATAATTATTCAATGTAAAAGGCATACAGAAAAAGAGAGACACTTGTGTTAAAATTGGAACTACGATTTTTTAGAGATTGAAACTACATTAAACATTGTAACATTTACTTGCACTTCGTTTATATCATATTCAAAAGTAAAGACATAGGATAGGTTGCATTATTCACAGTAGTAAAATAATGTATTCAATGTTATTATTTAAACAAATTTCTGGTAATCAAAGATGAAGACCAGACAGTGGTGTCAGGCCACAACAAAACTGATTAGTAGAGATCAACAATCAAATTTTGGAGAACTCGTCTCTAATGACACATACATTTACAAGGTGTGAACCATCTGCTGACAAATATAAGAATAACACAAACCATAAACATTTCTCTGGTTTGACTCCATGTGTGATACAGTGAGCTGTAGTAGACCTGCAACAGCCTCTTGTCTTTCAAAGTCTGAATTTAAAAAAGGACATAAGAATATTTATACACGTTATATAGCTTAAAAACTACACATTTAACTGTAGGTTGAAGGTAAGAATATGCCTAGGAGGGGATTTCAATTTATCATGTTCCCAATATTAATAATTTAAAAATAGACTACTTCAACAATTAGTTAATTATATAAATTACTAAGATGGTTAACAGAAACCTTGAATATAACGTTATTAGTCGGTACTGAATAAAGTCACGATATGAAAATAATTTGACGATACTAAATTATTAAACAATCTTATTTTCCGTAGGACATAATTTATGTACCATTTTTTACCAAGACACCGTATTACATAAATTGCGTTTCGTTGACCAATGTAAGGAATTTTTTCGTATTAATATGCGGTATAACAAACCTGGAATATTTCTCGACGGTAAAGCTGTAGAAGTTCCCTCACCATCAGCACTAAAATGCAGCGAACACAATCTCGCATTCTTGATATGTGACATTCGTTTTCCGGTCCATTCAAGTTCCGATTTTCCTGTTCGTATGAGCCACTGTTTGCACAGCAAATCATCTCTCCATGGCAGACGATGGAATTTAATGCCATATCCTTGATTGGAGCGACTTTTGCAACCTCTGACGATACAAGTAGCGGCAATTTCTTCAATCTTTTATTTCTGAAATAGTTCTAAAGAACTACGTACGCCATTTTGTTATGTACATGTGCCCACCAGCGTTTGATTGGCTGGAGTATAAAGTGACTCGGGAGGTTTTTCGGACAATTACAGAGCAACTCGGTTAAATCCGGTATGGAATGGGCTATTTGCATTATCTGAAGTTTTATGAGCATCTAATAATGTTGGCAAAAGTTGTATTGCACAATTTCAATATCTCTACTAAAGTCATATCCCCAAATTTCTGACCCATATCAAGCAATTGGTTATATTACAGAATCAAAAATTCTAAAAGCATCCTCTACACTAAAACATCCAAATCGTTTTTGATAATTCAAAATCCTTGAAGATGCTATTTTTGCCTGAGCCGCTAGTATCCGCTTAGCTTTAGTCAAAACCAACTTTGGGATGAAAAATATAGCCATGTACTTGTAATAAGGCACACACTCAAAATGATTTTCTATAAAAAAAATATAAAAAAAAACAAAAAAAAAACAACAACAACATACATCCTTTTGCTTGAGCTCTACCATATTTACGAAAACAATGATTTTAGTTTTATCGATGTTGACAATCATACCAGTTTTTTCAGAGAAACGTTCGATAACATTTATTTGATTCTGAAGTAGCTTTACTGTATCAACTGAATTAAACACATCATCAGCGTAAGTATTGCAAACACGTTATCAATATCTTCTGATATAAACACACGACTGTTGCGATCAAGCTTCTGCAGTGTAATCAAATCATTAATAAAAACGGAAACATGATAGGGCTCAAAACACAACCTTGTCTGATACCTAATGTACAGTCGAAGTAAGTAGTTACACATTTATGTGTACGGAAACAGCTCTTCAGGATTCTATACATATCTCTTAACATGTTTACTATTTTACCATTCATACCCTTGCATATTAATGAAGCCCATAATTTATCATGCTGTATGTTATCAAAGGCTTTTTAAAATCGACAAAACGGCAAAAACTCTACCTTTTATTTCGAAGAAATGTTTCTCAACTAAAGTCTGAATAATAAAAATATTGTTCCATGCGGAGTATTTTTTTCTAAACCCTGCTTGTGCTTCATCTATCAGGCGATGGTCTTCCGCCCACGTGTATATACGTCTATTCAATATGTCAGTAAAGATCTTGCAAAATGTATCAATACAGGATACCCATCTGTAATTGCTTGGATCCCTCTTGTCACCGCACTTATATAAAGAACAGATAATACTCTTCTCCCACTGTTTAGAAACATAGCCGGATTCATTCAAAGATTTTGTTGAATAGAGAGTCAAGGAATTGTAAGATCGTTTCATTCGTGCACTGATAAAAAAGACCAGGTATCATATAAGGTCAAGGAGTTTTGTTTTTTGATTTTAAGTAAACTTCTCATAATATACGAGTATTTAAATCATAAACCTGTAAGTGAGGTAGTTCTTCACTAACAATGTTGTCAAAGTCATCTAACGTAGACACAGGCTTCTTCAACAAAGATTTAAAGTATTCATATCAGGTTTTTTATTTGGGGGTGGGGGTGGAGATACATTCCTCTTCATGTTGAGAATAATGCTTAAATCTATTAAGGATAAGCCACATTTGTTATACATTTTATTGTCGTTTGAATGACTCTGCATTGAACAATGATCTGCATTATAATTAACTTTGCATCCATACATAAAGTCAAATGTATCTTCAGGATAAAATCTTCATAATTCTTAATTCAATCATTCTTAATTCTAGCATTGAAAACTCCCTAATTGTTATATGTTACCTAAATTTTTAAGTTTAATTTATGATCACTGGCAATTGAGACATGATATGCAGCGTGTATGAGATCTATTTCTTGTTATCTGTGTAATGTTACACTTTCCAAGTCGGGAGTACACACAACATTTTATATCCTATAGTACTAAACTATTTTTATCATTTTGTAGGATCACAGTACACTGATTGATATGAATTAGTCTAAAAAAATATATATATTCACAAGCAAATAAGTACATTTCAAAATCTGAATATTAATAATATTTCCTTGTTATACAAGGGAAACGAGATCTAACCAAGTACATTACCCTAGCAAACCCCCAAAACTAATGTAGGCTGTCCGCGCTGTCGGCCATTCTCTTACACACATTGCTGTCAAGTACATCAAATAGGATCTATCCAACATTATGCTTTTTTGTAATCATTGCAAAATAGCTTTTATTTTAGCAGGGGTGGGGGATATAGACGGCGGCGTTGAAAGTCTTTCCAAACCTCTAGCACCAAGAACTGCTTGGTCAGAACTTTTCATATTTCTAAATCAATAGTCAGCAGAAGAACATACTTTTCTTTCACAACCGCGAAGCTGAAGAGTGCTGAAACATATATAATGTAGAATGCAGAATTGGACTATAGGATCAATATTGTTAGAGCAAAGACTGTGAATTCATCTAACGATTTATAAGGTTTAGTTAAACTAAATGTCAATTAATAACTATTACTCTATCACTTTGTAAGTAACAATGGACATGTATTTGTTGAAGATCGAGCCTTTGGAATTCTGCTAAGACTCCTCGAAAAAGTATGTACAAACGAATCATATAGTAATTTTGCGTTTATTCTATCAGGTCGCACATGTTTAACGGATTAAGACCCATTTGAATTTGCAAGCAGCTTTGCATTAAAAAAAAAAATGTTACTGTGCCGAAATAAGTTTGCCACGTTTGGAAAAATGGAAGGTGAGAAATTTCGACTATTATGTGTAAATACATCACGAAGTTGGGTATTTAAATTTCCTGCTTTCTTGTGATATGGTTCTGCTAATTCTGCACTTCTAACAGCAGGGAGGGCGAATCCTACAACTGTTTCAATTACAGATTTCGCCGAAAAATAAAGTTTCCTACAAAAGCGAAATACAAGGTTAATAACGTCAAACCGTATCCACTAACCGACCCGAAACTTCTATAATTGGGTTAGGTTACATTTGTTACTTTATTTTTTAACTTTTATGTTTTCGTATTTTTCTGGCGTGTTCGTTTATGTACCCGTCGCCCTCCCTGCTGCTGTCGTGTGGCTTAATTAAATCATTATTATATTCATAATGAAATCTCACACAGTTAAAGTAGCTCGACATCGACTAGAAGCAATTGAAAAATAACTTCCAGACCTTGATTCTGTCAAACAAAAATTACAAGCGCGTCAGGAGTCTCAGGTGGAATTTGCAGAAGGTGCAGAACAATTATTTAAACCGGTAACGAAGACTACCAAAGATCTTCTTCCCACGTTGGATCAAACCGCTAAAGCAACTGGAAAAATAGCAGAAAGAACTAAGAAAACAAACATGATTCTACGAGAACTTCCGGCTGAAATATCTGCGGCTCAGCCACAAATACAAGAAGAAACACAACAAGTACTTGAGAGTGTTGACAAAGTTCGTGAGGAGGTCGGCGATGTAAGGGATCTTGTTACGCTAAAACCAAAACCAAAACCAAAACCACCAGCCCGAATTACCGATGAGGGTCGTAGGATACTTCGAGAAAAGGCTGTAGCGGTTGCCACAACAGGATATCCACGTCGTGATGCATTATTAGATCCAGACTCCGCCAGTACTTCATAAAATAATTGGGTTCCTATTATATTTCGAAAGTCCCGTGGTATATCTAGAATCATTGATAACTATAAAAATGATTTTGAAACTTTTGTGAGATAAGTCGAAGAAATTAAAAGAGCGCCATTACCCGGAGATATATTATCAATAGGAAAATCGCCATTCGGTCCACCTCGTATTGAGGAAGAAGAAACAACTGGAAGTGGTCCTGGTACGGGTACCAGGGTAAGTGGCCTTATTACTCCAAGTCCCAGCAACGTCCTTGCCGATGTTGAACGACTAGAAATTTTTATTGGCGGAAAACGAGCTGGCAATAATTCCCCAGAATTCATTAATGAAGCAGCTGATATTTGTCAGAGATTATTTACAGCCGGTATCATAGATATTAATGTTTATTGATCCCTCATCGGTGAAATCGCCAATGATTACCGCAGTGATTGATTAAGGGTATACAATTAGATCAGTGACAAGAAAATAAGATGATCATACATAATGCTCACCGTGGACCGATCTTGGTCAGGGTGATAAATTCGTGATTATATACATATAAAGCGATCTACGGAGATGGACTTGGTGATGTTGTTCAAGGTCTATTCAGAAGGATGGCCCCAAAAGCAATACCGATTGCAAAGCAACTGGGAATGAAAGCTATTGGCGTCGTTCGTGAAAAAGGTATTGGTGCTGTTGGTGATGTTGCCGGTAAAGCATTCTCGGCAATCAAGGATAGACTAGCACGATTAATACGACGAAATCCTCAGCCAGTAAAACCTCAGCCAGTAAAATTACCCAGCACAGAAGTTATGTCTGCAAATGTTTGTAAAATAATAAATCAAGCTGCGAATCAAAAACTAGCAGAGTTAGCTGGTGTACCCCTATCAGAAAAAGAAACAAAATATAACTGCTAGTCTGATAGCGGGAAGTGGTCTTCGTGTTAGACGATAAGAAACATAATAAAACGTTCAAGCATGTACCTGATCCCGCAGTTGACATGGACGCACCAAATCTCAAAGATGAATCGATACGTGATTATCAATATTATTCATATGACGCACGGCAGCCAAATCAGCGTAGGCGAATTGAGCTGCAAGTTCAGGATACAAGCAGATATTTCTTACCCGCTGCAGCTTTTGTTGACGTAGAAGGTGGAAATTTTAAAACAGATAATACTGAATATGGAGCTGATATTAGGGTTGGTTTTGTTAATAATGGCATTATGGCATTGTTCGACAGTGCTACGTATATTATCGACGGAAGAAATATTGAATCAATTCAGGAAGACGTCGACGTTGCCACGACAATACTTGGCCTTGCAAGATACAGCGATGATTATTCAAGATCAGCTGGTCCGTCAATGATGTTTGTGAAGGATACTTCTGACCACACTGACAACAGACAGTACAATATAAGACGACCAAGAAACAATGCCGACAACGCTGGCGCTGATGTGTTGCCGGTGGTTCATGGCACTAATCCAGAATTCAACTTAGGATTCGCAGCACGTCGATCAATGCTGAAAGATGAATGTAGAAGATTTTCATGTGCAATTCCACTCTCACATATCCTTGAATTTTGCAGAAATGTCAGAAAGGTTATTTTCGGAGACAAGCACACAGTCGTACTTGTAAGAAAGGCTACCGACGATGATGCAATCTGGCAACCTGTTGGTGATGCAGGTAAAGTAATACTGACAAAACTTTCATGTGAATGCCAGTAATGACTCCATCACTCGCTGAAGAACAAGGGTTGCTCTCTTTTATGGACGCAGGCGGTAGATCAACATTATCATGGTTGACGATGACCACAGATAGTGTTCAAAGTACAATTAATGGTTTATTTAAGTGGCAGATAGCATCACAGAAATGTGTCCCTGCACCACGATATATATGTGTTGCTTTCCAAGATGCTGCACGAGTAAACTCGCAAACTCATTGTACAATGATATTTGACAAACTTGGTGTTACTGAAGTTTCGCTGAGAATAAATGGACATCAAGAACCAGCTGAGGATATATTATTAAATTTTGAAATTAATCATGTTGCACGTGCATATCATCGTTTGATGACATTCATGGAACGTGATCAAAATATTGATTCTGGTCTACAAATATCACAACTAGATTTTACAAGGCTGTATCCGATCTATTATTTCTCACTGGAACATTTGGATTTAGTTAGGCAATCTGTCGTTGATATACACTTTCGAGCTCGTGTGGCAAGAGGAGTAATTGCTAATTACAGAGCAATCGATGTTACACTCTCAGATAAAACAATGTTGCTTGAAGGTGTTGGTGGACGAATGAGAGTCATTGATGCCCCAGTCGGAAACATGTAATTAAATCGATCATGATATTATAATCTCATATCATCATGTTAGTGTTACGCTGACTCCTGGTCAGATTAAAAAGCTGCAATCAGTATAAAAAAAGAATTCGGGAATAAAAATATCACTGAAACGAGGACAGATCTCAGTGGTCCAAAATAAACTCTCACTGACTGAACGTCAGCTCAGGCACTTTAATGACGCCAAACGATCAAAGACCGGTGTATGACTTGATCTTTCTGCGGGTGCCATTAGCGACATTGCCAAGACGGGTGGTATATTTCTACTTATCGCAGCTATACCAGCGTTGATAGCCGCTACAGCTCCAGCTGTTGCAAAAGCAGCTGCACTCGGTGCTTTTGGAACTGCCGGTGGGATGGCATTAAGGAACGTAACAGGAAAAAGAATAAAAACTTCCAAAATAAGAGGGAAAGGTCTAAGACTGCCAGGAATTCCTCATTCATGGTACAGAAAAGGTCTAAGACGTCCCGGGACACATCCCATGTCCAATTTTGATTTACTTGATGCTGCTAAGCGATTAAATATGAAAAAACTTCGGAGGTGTTTTAATGCGTGATCAATTACCAAAACAACCAAATCGAGTTGAGACCGGTATCATCAATCTCGATCTAAGTTCTGGTCCAAGTACTCTCTGGGTTGCATACGTGACTGATCCACGTGGAATTATTTATTTTGATTCGTATCGACTGGCAGCATCGAAGGAATTTTTTAAATATGTCAGCAGAGTGCAAACTCCCATATGGTATTCAACATTACCAACACAGACAATAATTGATCCGCCAATATGTGGCCGTGAAGTTATTGCTGTACTCGATGCTGTGTCATCATCAACAACACCGCCTCATAAAGTCGTGCACGAGTATGCCACGTTGTCCAACATTTTAAACAGACCTTAGTGAATATACAATGGTAGATATTTTCGGAAGATCTTCTCGCCTGAGTAAAAGTCAGCAAGATGACTTATCCAATATGCAACACTTGATAATGTCAGAGACGAGATATCTAATCTTTTACGTCTCGTAGATGTGGACCAAAATGAAGTTGTTGTTTTTCAGGATCAACAAGGACGATTAAAAACAAGTAATATCCCGTTTGACAGATATTATTCTGCGAGTTCCAGATGCAACCGAAAATAACTTAGCGGTATTTACTAAGAACGGTAAAATTAAAAACTCTGAGGAATCAATCTTAACACTCATGGGAGAGATTGCTGGACGCATCAGAAGAATTGGAGATATTATATATGTCGATCTTAACATGAGCAAAAATACAATTATCAATGTGAGAGAACCAAAATCAGACGATGATGTGGCAACAAAAGGATAGGTATAATGCAACAACAACACGATCAGAACTGAGATCGATGATCGTTTACTAACCGCCGGTGATACAATGACTGGTTCTCTCATCAAGTCTAATAATAAAATTACTGGTCTAAGAGAACCAAATTCAAACGATGACGCTGCAACAACAACAACAACAAAAAAATGTCGATAATAGCAACATTCCGATAATGACTTCGCTGATGACAATCAATGATGGATTGACCACATTTAGATCTGATTATACTACTCACATACAAACGTTTTTGAATTTTCGTAGAAACACAAATAAAGCTATTAATGAATTTTTTGGAAGTCCAGCATTCATCGACATTAAGCTCTCAGAAATAAAAAAAAATCACCGATGATATCAAATAGATCCCCGATCAGACAGTTCCTGTACACGCAGTAGCGTCTGGATCAGCATTATGGGGACCACTCAATAAATCCATCAAACATCGCGTTAAGGTTTTTGGCATATACAGATTTTCAGTACTCGGTGCTACAACATTTACAATTTCTACCACACTTTCACTGCAACGTCGTTATCCAGTTAGTGGATCCTCTGGATCTATGTTATTAATGTTGCAGAAAGACGACAAGGAAATATTCGTGGTGGAACCCGACGAAAAAACCTCGGCTTGATTTATTATTGGTGTCTTGAATTAGTCTCTGAACTACTACCTACTTAAATTATATAATGAACCAGTCGACTGACTTTGTTACATCGCAACCTTTTTCAGATACGTGCAGATGTGTTTGTTGCAGACTCAACTGAAAAATATCATTGACGAATATACAGTAAAATTTTAAAACAAATACCGTAGACGTATCGTTGTTACTGATATAACTGTTTATTCAGCATCCGCGGTCTTTGCTGGAACAGCAACTATAATCGGATCATTATCAGCGTCGTACGTAATAGCACCAGTAATAGGAGTTGGTATTACAATTGTAGCCGGTGTTGCTGGTATTCTTAATGTCATCGCTAAAAAGATATCTACGTGTGCAGCTCATAAATTACACGAATATACAATATCGCTATCAGCGGCAACACACGCACACGCCAAATTATCATCGCTGATATCATCAGGGCTCAGTGATGCAATAATGTCAGATCAGGAATTCGCAGAAATGATTGAGGTTTACCACGACACCTCCGGTTTGGCAACTGGAAACCAAAACCCACCATCTCCGACAAAGACGGAGCCACCTTAATTTAAATCAGGAAGTAAATAATAATGACTACGTCACAAGAATTGCTACAAGAAATCGTCGCTAATACAACACGGCCAACAACCACAAGGATATCAATGAGCTCAACTAATTCTGAATTCGACGTTATCTTTCCAACCGCAATTCCAGCCAAAGAAATAGCATTAGCACAATTACGAGTATATTACAGCTGGCCAAATATTAGATCAAATTCATTTGGCGGGTTGAAGACAAATAACTCATTAGTGTTTTCTTATAAAAATAAATCTGATGGAACTCCAGATTGGCAAGTTGTTGGTATTCCTACGGGCATTTATCAAATAGAACAGATCGATAGTGAATTCCAACGCAGGATTAAATCTATCACAGGATAAGAATCCAAAATCGCTATTACGGTTCATGAGCGAACATTATAAGCTTCGATAGAAATATCAACGCCCGACTGCGCCGTAAATATATATCAATCATCGATCAGAACTGTATTAGGATGGCCAGAAATTCCACCGACATATGAAGGTCCACTAGAACCTAAACGAGTTGATTTCACCATAGACAATAAAGTGTACGTGGAAAAAACTGCAGATTATGAAATATGGACACCAATACCAATATTCAAATTAGGATTCAAATGATACCTCATCAGGGTGATAGAAAAGAAGTACCTTGGTATGGAATCATGGAAGATATTCATTTTCAAAATCAGATTTTGAAAGTTATTTGAAAATCATTAAAGCTGAGCACAAACAAATGTGTGACAAACTACGCCAGTCATTCACCCGTTATATTAACGAGTATCCCCCTGTTGGCGATTATCTGAAGGACGAAATTATCAAGCAAATAGAACATCTAAATAAATTAACATCGGGTTTCAAAAATTATCATCGGAAAATTAAACAATCGGTGACTGAAAGTAGCGACGCTGATAAAATCGGTAGTTTATCAGCTAAAGAAATATTCCTGTCCAGATATTCGTTGTCAGAGGCAGATCTGCCAACATTTAAATTTCCGGAATTTAACTCCGATCAACTGAAAAAAAACTGTCAAAGAAATATCGATGAATACTTTCTGAAGATCATAGACGCGTAGTGAAAAATATCCCCTCCAGCTATTATTCACAGACACAACAATGATCCAGTGGTGGTCGTCATATATCACCAGGTGTTGTCGCGATCACATCAACGATCGCAGTTAATTTGGTGTGTGATGCAATCGGCGGCAACTATCAAGTAGATACTGAAAAATCCAGGCAGGCAGAACATGGATATATCTTATATTCATTTACCCCCGAAGTACCTCCTGGGTTTTTAATTGTGTCAGTACCTGTTAATCCGGCTTATCTGAGATGTCATAATCCGTTATTATCACGGATACATTTTAGACTTACTAACCAGGACGGACACTTACTTGATTTAAGGAATGAAGTTTTGGCAACAAGTTTGTATGTGCGTTCGTAGCTACTTTTTGTTGGAACAAATAAAAATAATCTGAGTCAGAATCAGAATAAAAAATAAAAATAAAAAATAAGTATTATTATCAGAATGAAGAAAATATTATAATCTGAATCTCAATAAATATTATTATCGGAATAAAAAATAAATATTATAATCTGAATCTGAATAAATATTATCAGAATAAAAAATAAATATTATAATCTGAATCTGAATAAATATTATTATCAGAATCAGAATAATTATTATAATCAGAATCAGAATCAGAATCAGAATCTGAATAAATATTATATTCTGAATCAGAATCAGTATAAATATTATAATCAAAATCTGAATGAGAACAAATATTATTATCAGAATAAATATTATACTCTGAATCAGAATAAATATTACTATCAGAATAAATATTATAATCTGAATCAGAATAAATATTATTATCAGAATAAATATTATAATCTGAATGAGAATAAATATTATTATCAGAATAAATATTATACTCTGAATCTGCATAAATATTATTATCAGAATAAATATTATAATCTGAATCAGAATAATATTATTATCAGAATAAATATAATAATCTAAATCAGAATAAATATTATTATCAGAATAAATATTATATTCGGAATCAGAATAAATATTATTATCAAAATCAATATTATAATCTGATTCTGCATAAATATTATTATCAGAATAATATTATAATCTGAATGAGAGTAAATATTATTATCAGAATAAATATTATAATCTGAATGAGAATAAATATTATTATCAGAATATATATTATAATATGAATCAGAATAAATATTATTATGAGAATCAATATTATAATCTGATTCTGCATAATATTATTATCAGAATAAATATTATAATCTGATTCTGCATAAATATTATTATCAGAATAAATATTATCATCTGAATCAGAATTAATATTATCATCTGAATCAGAATAAATATTATTATCAAAATAAATATTATAATCTGAATCAGAATAAAAATAAATATTATAATCAGAATCTGATTCAGAATAAAAATAAATATTAAAATATGAATCTGTGTCAGAATAAATATTATAATCTGAATCTAAATCTCTGATCTATAACTGTGATCTAAGTTTCTCAATCGCGTTTGCGAGTGAAACAACTTTTCGAACATCCTCATCATCGACATAAAGCAGAGATTGTTTCTTGACCTCTTGAAGTAACTTAATAAATCCATATTCAGCTGCTAGTGTATATCTCCCATCATATTTTCGTTCCTGTAGCGCTTCAAAATCATTTGTGATTTCTTTTTCTTTATCCAATTGTTCAGAAAATTTTATATCCTCATTATTTAATTTTTTAATCTCAGAAATAATTGCATTAATATTTTCGGAATTCATTATATAATAAATATTTGTTTAAAATAAAAATATTTCTGAATCAAACTAAAAATACCTCTGAATCAGAATCAGAATCATGATAATAATATTTCTAAATAAATATAAATCTGAATCAGAATCAGGAAAAACATAAAAATAAATCTAAATGAGAATAAAAATTAATCCAAATATGAATCAGAATCAGAATTTAAAAAAATAAATCTGAATCAGAATAAAAATTAATCCGAATCTGAATCAGAATCAGAATAACAAAAATAAATCTGAATCAGAATAAAAATAAATCTGAATCTGAATCAGATTGAGGATAAAAATAAAAATAAATCTGAATCAGAATAAAAATAACCCCAACACCACATTTCAAACATGGTTTTGGCCTTAGACTCCCTCTTCACACACTTTGCACGTGACATCCACAGAATTCATTTACGCAAGTCCTGTTACAGGGAACTGAAGAACCAATCATAAGCCACTTGCATTCATTCTTTGCTTCAATCATTATATATATAAAATTAAACTTAAACTGAAATATATATTTGCCTTAATTATGATATGGAGGAATTTACGAGATTATCTGCGACTAAGCCCTCTAAAGCCAGATTCGATCTCGACGGAATAGCCCCTCAATTACCAAGGCGAGATTTGGTTGATTTAAAACTTTAATCAATCGTATCAGTGAAGCCAAGAGAGAATTTTGCGATGATGGTGCAGTTCATGTGTGGTCAACATTCAGAATTGTACGCGACACCGATGGTGTTGACGATGCTACAATGAATGATAAACGAGCAGCGACAATTGTTAGTTATCTCGACATTGCACGAAAGTATATTTTTCGAATAAAACTTATCGTAGCGACCGGCGACGACATATGAATTATCCGCGACAAACATGATCCTGTTCGCGTGGGCAACACTGGAAATATTATCACGATAAATAAAAATTCAAAACCAGGATTACTGACTGGAATTGATTGACCTTATTATGAACGAACATATCCTGTGACAGCAGTTGTTTATGTTATATCCACTGAATGATAAACCTGACGTCGATAAACATCTACCGATGAAAATTTCTCTCCTGAATTGTGTTGCTGAGAGTTAGAGAACATTTCACAAATGCGAAACGAGGTAACGGTTTAACGGATCTAAGGCGTAAAAAAATAAATGAGTGGGCAGAAACAGTTAAAAATACCGGAGCGTCTATCAAAGATGTTGCTGAACTAGAAAAAAATTAAGATTTCCAATAAGAGTGAAGACATTAACCGGAGAGATTTTACACGAATTGAAATATATAAAAAAAATGGAGTTTCGATAGAGATTATTGATTATAATGCACATGCGTGGACTTCGGACATAACAATATTTCCACAAAATCGAACTGTTAACTTCTATAATGGTGATATGTTTCATTTTATCAGAAATATTAGTAAGAGTGACCCTGTATCCGTGTGGTTGTTTCAGAGTTCAGTATCTGTGAACTATGATCAGTTTGTACGGCTTAATTGAGATATTTATCGTACAGAATCTCTCCACGACGAAATGAAAAATCTTGCGTTGAAATACACGAACGATACTAATGTTATCGAACGATTACTCAGTAATTGTTTTACCTTTCCGTCAGTTGCTGCTCACGCTGCTCAGAAGAAAAATTCATGGAAAGCAACAAGATTGGAATTTCTTGAAGATATCCAACGCAGTTGTATCGAATACGGATATGTCGGATTATGGAATACTATATACGACTATAAAGATGTTATATCGGTTGATATGGCTGCATGTTATCCCGGAAGGATTCTTGGATACGGAGAATGTTCTGAGTATTTCGAGCGATTTAGACATCCAACACACGAGATGACCAGAGTTCCGATAAATGGACCCTTGCCAGATTTTGACGTGACAGGATTTGCATGCATTGAGTCATTTAAGTTCGCACGGAATCTCCATCCGATCGTTTACGTTTGGTTTGGAAGACATTTTTCAGAAAAAAATTGGGTTCCATAATTTTAGTGCGATATATGATTGATGCGGAAATTTTGATATCGTTGGTTGTAAGTGAAGCAATTATGTCATATCGTCCGCAGAAACAAGTTTGGCTACCAGAACAAAAGAAATATTCCGATCAAGAAAATCGTGATATAACTGATTTTGAGAATAAACTCGCAAAAGATCTCGGCAGAAAAAATAATTGGTAAATTTACTCAAGGAGGATCATATGATCACAAATGACATTGTTGTAGACTAATCATCGATGATGCTGAACTCGATTTTATAATTGCCGATTAAACCAAAAGAAACATTTTTATAAGCCGAGAAAATGCTTATTTATCTGATGGAACAAAATTAGGTACAATCGTGAGCTACACTGAAGGTGAATCACCACAGTTCACTCATTTAAGATCTTCGATGCTTACGTATGTTTCGATAAATTTATTATCGATGATAAATAGATTTTCTGATACCGCGGTTAGAGTCGCAACACCTTCATTTTATATCAATAAAAAATACACAGAATCACTGAGATAGTTAAAAATTGGAAATGATGCGTCTTGGGGCGAATGGAGAATTAAACGAGAAGAGATTCTTAATTATTCTGAATCTGCCGATTATATTTCTGAGGATAATTATTGCAAAAATAATCGTTTAGCGGAATTATCATCTACTCCGTCGGTATATGATCCTGTGGCCAGATATAAAGACTGTTTTTCTTAATGGACCGGGAGGTTCTGATAAAACAACACGTGCGATTGAATTATTTCGGAATTTTGGTATGGTTGTTTTGACACCCACACATAGACTCGCCAGAGAAATGAGCGAACGAGGAGTTAATTCGTATACGTATCATAGTTTCTTTCGATGGAAAGGAGATGAATTTACTTCACAACGAATGGGTGAGAAATATATTCCTAAGATTATTATCTGGGATGAAATATGTACGGTATAGTTGGAAGTATTAAAAATATTTCTTGTTTGGTTACTGACGAGAAATATTGCTTTTATCATGTGTGGTGATCATGGTCAAGCACCACCCTTTGTTGGATCATCTCCACAAGAATGACTGAAAAAGTTCGTAGATTATTATGAGGATATAACTGATGATCATTGAGCTATTGATGAACCACTGAAAGAACTTAAAATATTGATCAGACTGCAGCCAGATAAGATTCAATGTGAGATAATGCGTGAAGTAATTCCAGAGGCTACGATCAGTGAATTTTGGAATTTATGGAAGCCTGCTGATTTGATAGTTGCAAGTAGGAAGATAATTCGTGATACACTTCAGCAAGAATTATTTCTGTTACATAAAGAAAAGTTTTTAGATCTGTCTATTCCACTGTGTCATCGAACAGCAGACACACGCAAAGAAAATATTGAAGTTGAGATTCCTGGAAATAATGAGAGACAAAAACTCGTTCTTAATGATATTGTTGTTGTTCTGTGAGTGCTGTTGAGAGGGCATTAACGATGGACAAAACTCCGTGGACTCTAGGATATGTTATAACGATTCATTCGTCACATGGTTTAACTATTTCTGATACAAATATTTGGATTGTCGATGATAGGATCGAATGGTCGAATTTGGTTTATCTACCAGTTTCGAGAGTTAGAAGAATGTCTCAGCTACGAAAGGTTATCATGGATTACGCAATGACTCAGGAAACCACTGATAACAATTGACATGATGTAGTTAACAACGAAGTTGTGAAGAAAAAATTAACTGGTTATCAACGATCTGACAAAAAAAAAAAAAAAAAAATAAACGGGAATTTGATATTGATATTGAATTTATCATGAAGCTGAAACAGCGACAGAATAATCGATGTGCGAGCTGTAATACAGTAATGTTTTGGCAGTATTCGAATAATAATTCAAATCAATTCACCGTGGATAGAATTGATAGTACTCTCGGTCACACACGCGAAAATGTGATGTTGACCTGTCTTGAGTGTAATCGACGTAGGGGTGCTAGTGTTCTGCTTTTACAGAAGTGAAGGCGGCGGTAATTGTGTATCTTCAGGAATTACATGTAATTGTTCACGTACAGATCCACGCTGAGGAGCAGTTTAATCTAGTCTGTAGACTGCAGGTCTACCTGTGGATCTTACCATGCTGGAAATTTTATGTGTGGTCACACTCCAAATAGGATCAGTCGCTCTTTGTTTACCTCCTTCAAGTTCACCGCATTCATATAAATATCTTTTAGTTACATTATTTAATACTGGTTGTTTTGAGGAAGAGTCACGTCGTTGCATTTGGTATATATTTTTTGTGATTGTGCTGATGGATTTCATAGAAGTTGCACAATTAATCTCATTATTTAACGCAGCAATCACACTTGGTAGTCTTGCAACCCATTCATGAAATCTTGTATCTGTGGATATTTCCTTCGCATATTGATACAATCACTCAGCAAGTGCTCGATTAAATCGTTCAACGACTGCCAGATCGCGATGAATTGCATGTGTGTTCTCGTCTGATTTTGACATCATGTTTTTTCATCAGAGATGATACTACACCAAGAAATTCTTTGACAGGATCAACCTGTCGTAGCTGTGGCCATCGTAGACCACCACGTTGATAAATTCGTTCAAAAGCAGATGCAACTTCAGTTGCTGTTTTTGTTGATAGTGGTTCTGCTTCTTTATATCTACTTGCAACGTCAACGACAGTTAACGCGTATTTGTATGTGCGCGATTGACGTCAACCGGTTTTAATGGCATCATGTGGTAAAAACAAAATATCTGCTTGACGAACTTCATTGCGAGTACTGACATCAAAATGTGCGTACTGAATTTGTGTAGGTGGTGGTAGATAAATTTCCCATATTGCCTGTCGTGCTAACCAATTTGCAGCAACAGAATGTGCTACACCTGCTGCATCAGAAAGTTTACTAATCACTGCTCTACCCCTCCAATATTCTCTTGGGCTATAATAAATCGATTCCATTATAATAATTATCTATGATTAATTACGGCCCCCTAGCACTAGTTTACCTTTCATCGCAGATTTTACTAGGAAGCTAACAAGTTTTTCTCTGAGAGATTTAATTTTTATGGAATTTAACGAATGAATCAACTTCGCATCTGCAATATGTCGTTGTTGTAAATTCTGATTTTTATACGCGACATCATGAATGTGGCACGCTTGATCAATCGCATTTATTGGATACTCTCCGGGTCTTGGTTGGTCTCGTTCATCAAGTCGGATATCAAGTCGGGTTCCAGGACCACAATAATTATATCCAGGAAGATGTTTTTCTCCTTGGTACTTAGCCCATGGAGTTCCTAGTAATTTTCCCAGTGAAGCAGCGATATCACCACCTATCTTCGTACGAGACGAAATAAATCTGTATTTGCTTGAGCGCACGCTTTTTATTTTTTGTTATTATTGTTGTTAATCCACTTGTGGGGGTGGACGCTCTGCATCGAACACAATATAAATTCATATTATTTATTATATTTGTATAACATGGATATCATTGATTTCTCAGCGACACGAAAGAGTCAATCAAGCATCATGCAGCGCTACCAAATTCTATCAGAGCAATTATAATAGGTCCATCTGGGTCTGGTAAGACGCAATTGTTGCTTAATCTGATAATGAGATGGCTAAAGTGGGATAAGTTGATTTTAGTGGCACCATACGTAGATGATCAGCGATGCTACGATGTGCTTAAAGATTTTAATGAAAATGCAAAATTATTGGACGAGGACGGCAATGATATTATTGATTTTATCACGGATATTGATGAATCCCCATGTGTGGATGATCTCGATGGACGTATTAATAATCTCGTAGTATATGATGATGTGATGCTGGACAAACAATCAAATCCAGCTCGGATATTTTCCAGAGGCAGGCACAAAAATACTGATATAATTTATGTTACTCAGCGATATACTCAAATGTCTAAAGTGATCAGAGATAACTGCAATATTATAGTTGTGTTTAATGGAGTCGATACACACACTCTGCGAAACATTCATTAGACTTGGTGTTCAGGGGATATGGATATGATTAAATTCAAACACTTCTTCTCAAAAGCGCAAGCTACCATACACGGATTTATCACGATAAATTTACATCATCTTCGGTCGCGATATCGTATAGGTCTCGATAAAATTTTTGATTGACAGACACAGCAGCAAGGAGAGCGACGACAAAAATCGAGTGCGCAGGTACATAAACAAACACGCTATAAAAAAACGAAAACATAAATGTCAAAAAATATGGTAACAAAAATAAGCTAACCCAAATAGAAACGTTTCGAGTCGGTTAGAGGCTTCGGTTTGCGTTATTGACGATCGTATTTTCATTTCCGTAGGAAACTTTATTTTTCAGCGAAATCTCTAATTGAAAAAGTTGTAGGATTCGTCCTCCCTGCTGATCTTCTAGTGAGTAGTCAATAGTTCTTTTATACTGGTTAGCTTACGTAGGTGAGCGGAGAAGCTTTAGGTCTTAAAACTAATTTCATTCCTAACTTTTAAACATATGTAAGTCATAAATTCTTTGTCTTTTCAAATCTTTGATGGGCGTATCATCGAAATTTATTTTCATCAATCTGAGGTTTTTATAAAGCGAGAAACATGAAATATATTGCATAAATGTGTAATCGAAGTAATAATGGAATCAATGTTAAAGATAAAAAAACAACAGTAAAAGATATCTCAGCACCAATAGATCTCATGAAATCCTACTTACGCTGAGGATACGTTTAGTATTTCTCTATACAATGAGTAGTACCTTGATAAAAAGAAAAACACGTGATACATTAATTAGTATACTTATAATTGTCTATTAGTAAATGTACATAATATGTATTAATTATCAACTACCATAGCATAGATCAGTTGAAGTGCCAAGTAACAAGAAACCTCTAATAATTGGTGAAACGAATCTAATTACCTTTCAAATACAGTACTTCAATATGCAGCCTCCTCACTTTTTTTTTGCTGCATTCTGGAAGATTGTATCAGCCTAAATTATAGAAATCATTGAAATTCAAACATTGAAGGCTTAAAAACTTTTAAGTTCTCAATCCAAGCGTCTCATACCTAATTTTATAAAACAGTGAATTAAGGTCATATATCTATTGCAAATGTATTCTGTTTTAACGTAGTAATAAAAAATATTTGTTGTTTTGGAGCATTTTGCCTTTATGAATGTTATTTGCATATAATTCCTCAGCTGAAACAAATGTGCATAACTTCAGACCACTGCGTCTTTAAATCTCAAAGAAATTCTGTAAATCATAATCTTATCAAGTTATGATTTAGATTTACTGCAAATCAAACTTTATAAGAATCCTCAGAGATAAACTATCGTTGTCATATTGTAATAATCTTGTCATAAGATTACTGAAGACTAAGGTTTCCATACTAATATTAACATCGGTTTTTCTTTATCTAATATCAACTATTCTGTTTAGTTCTTTGACTACAAATAGTCGACCTGCTTAGAGTACGAAAGTAAAATAGAAGAAATAACTAACGACACTTTAGTTTATATTTTACCACTTAGCTCCAGCTGAGTCATAAAAAAGACTTATAAAAATGGTACTAGCAGCTGCCTTGCTTGGCTTTCAGATTTTCAACATTAGAGAGTTAGTGTTAGGACTTGTCGGCCTGGTGGTCAGGGTAATGTGACTGGGTGAGACATGATGCTACATGTTTGCGGTATGATGCCCCATTGCTAGACAACACTATTAACTGCGACACTGCAGACATGGTAGCCATATGACTGGCAAATTGTTAAAGTTACATTAAAAATTCAAATCACACACACACACACACACACACACACACACACACACATACACACATGCACACACACCACTTATTATAGATTTGCGATGGACATATGTATGAATAAATAAACTCGATCAATGTTTCTTAGTTTCCTGTATGCTTGAGGTAACATATCAACTGGGATCCTTCCTTCATCCTCCTGCTCCCCTCCCCTCCCCTCCCCCCCACAACCCTCCCCCCCCAATCGGAGACAGGAAAGACCAGAACACCGTCATCTTACAAATGCTTAAGTCTACTATCGAGAAAAGGTAACCCAAAAGCAAGTTTGCACTAAATTAAGGTCACCTTTATCAAAACTATACAAAAAAGTCAAAGCATTGTAAATATTTTATTATAGTATTTAATTACAACAGAAATCATACATGATAAAAAATGCGCAACAATAGTTGGCTGAATAAAATAATACGAATATGAAATAATCGTGACATTCTATCAGCGATCAATAAGCTCAGAGACGGGAACAAAACTATATGACACTATCCTAAGAAAAGAGTATTCTAAAGAATATAAGTGACAAAGTGACCTTTGCAAATGACACTCTATGTAGCCAAATGCTGTATGAAACCATCTTTTCATACAAACCAGGATATAAAGATTTGAAAATTATAGATGAAAGTTATTTCTGGATTAGCGGAACTAATATAGCTTTGTTTTCCCCCACAATGTTGCTTAAATAACTTCAGTTCCAAAGAGGTTCAATAACCATAACATGACTTAATTAACCATATATTTTGGAAAGAATTGCAGGTGTGAGCTATTAGTTCGACAGGCTATAGAACAACGAAATGGAATAATAAGATAGTTTGCACCCAGTAAGAACTTTCATGAGTTGCGTGATAATCTGATGACCATTACACCTATATTACCCACCAGGCATACAAACATTAAATTGTCAAAGAGGAGATGTATTTATTCTAATTGAGGTTTGCATGCGACAGCAATAATTAAATGCATACAAAAGAAAATATAAAAACAAATTTAGTAAAACTAATATAATACAGTTCGTCAATGATATACAATAGAATATTAGTTATATTATATCCATCATTAGACTTTGCATGATCTGTGGAAGTTGCAAGTTACAATACGTCTATTTGTAGAACATAGCTGTATACTGCGTGACAAAGTATGCTGCCTACCGGACAAATAACCTGGAATTTTCTTTGCCAATTACCCCACTGGTAACTTTTACTTTATAGATTTTGCCGTTGTAGCTCATCTTCTACGTTAAATACCGTAACACGTCCGTTCCGAGGAAAGTTATTAGTAAGAAAATCCCTAAAGAGTTTCTGAAACACGACATATAAGGACATGCAACACAGTTATGACATATCGATCTGAATAAACATTTCCTACATCGAAAATATCTAGCTGAGCTTGAGGAGCAGCATCTCAGCGTCCAAGACGATAGTTATTGTAACTGAGGTATGCACGCCAACCTGGCACTGTGACTTAACTACTTTTTGTTCGAGATACGTTTGCTATAAGGATATTTATACTTATTTTTGTTGGTTTAGCGGATATTAAATAGTCATTCCTCAAGAAAATGTCGGTTGTAAAATATATCATAGTTACGATCAAATAAATACCGTCTGAACTTGGTTATAAGTCGCGGCCAACTGTCAAAAACATAGATCCTGATCCGCCGTAGCATAATGCGCATGCAGATCAATGTCAATGTTGTTTGTTCTACTGATTACTCCTAACAAACTGCACCGAACCAGATCTACCTGTGCATTATCCGACGGCAGATCAAGGTCTGTACAGTTTTCAGTTGGATTCGCCTTATGAGCAAGCATATACGGTATACCCATCAATAGCGATCAAAATAATTAAAAATAATATGCATCATACCACATATTTAATTAAATTATTTAACTTGTATAAGGTATATTTGTAATTTTCTCTGCTTGTGTCATTTACTCACATAGAATATGTAAGTTGACATAGATATGAATTGTTTCGTGCCTAGAGAGTCATCATATCATTGAGAATTTAGGGTCAAAAATACACACAACCGATTGTTTGAATTTTGAGTTTCTCTGTTTAGAGCAAATCTTAGTACCAAAATGTTATTACTATACAAAACATATGAATGTTACATATTTCGTAAGTGGCAGGTAACATAAAAACTAATGTCATTAATAAAACATTGTTCAACAGTTGCAGATAGTATTATCTTATTTTTGTGATAGCAATGTTGACTTTCAGAAGAACTTCATGATACATGAATTGAAGAATCAATACATTTTTTCTGATATGAAAATATAGTCTAACAGTATCTTTTTTGCGTGCTGCAAAGATTTTTATACCAAATCGTATGATTTCGAATTATTCTTATAAAATAAAGCTCAACCAGTTGACAAAGGCAAGTAATGCACATAATTCCAAAACCTTGTCGGCGAATCTTAACTTATAAAATCACCACAAGGACTCGTATGAATGAAACAATATATTCAATGTTGAATACATTGCTGATATAATATAATTTATCGTTAATATTTTCTCAAGTATGTCATAATGCAAACAAACAAGAAACAGGAAACCAAACTGTATCAGCAAAAATGACTTGGTCAAAATTATACAAATTATTGAACGATTTCTTAAATATAAGTATACAATATAATCGTAAAACGTAACATATTACCTATATTTAATACAGGTTCGAAACTTCCTATCTGCATTTGACCCTGAACAGGTACACTTCAGATCAACTATTGCCATTCATGTAAATTGATTGAAAGAAGCCCATAGCTCTGTAACGAAGCTTTAACTCTGTGGCGTAAAATATGCTTCCTTGAATGAAGACTTTATCCCTTTTCAAACAGCACGAGCCTTACCAAGTAGACAAATGAACCTATGAATTTCTACTTCTTATACATCTAATGATGTGCTTCTTCCATATGGATGATTATTAGAGATTAATTCATCTGCTAACGAAGAACGAAAGTAAATGAAGCATAAAACATGTTCCCCACGTGAATATGTATAATATAATATGAAAATATAATACACATACATTGGTTTCATTATTTTACAGTACCAACAAATTGATAAGGGAATTAGGGATTACTGGACACTCTAATTTTATAAATATTGCAATAAAAGTTGTGTTTTCCCCGCTTCAAATTTCAAATAGTATCTCTGAATTATGAACCAGAACAAACTATGGCAATGATAATATGAGTTAAGATAAATTAAAACGCTATTAATGCGACAATAATAGTTTCCATGGACAAAAGGAGACAAAAAAATGTTGTTCCTTTTCATCTATTTAATTGAATTTTTATGGCTCAAAAATGCGGGTATTTCACAAATCAGAAACAACGAGATCGTTTTGGTTAATTGATTGGTATTTGACAGTCAATGATCGATAGGCACAGAAACAAGTATTTAAGGAGGATATGAAGAAATGAAACAAGAAAAGACAAAACCTTTGGTGTAAAATTATATTATCTAAAATCTACAAACCAACTAACACCCCAATAGATGACAGTACGTTCACAGGACACACTGATATGTCTGATTAATACATTAGTTATTATTATGGACATGTCAATTTCATCGCAAAAGAAAAATCATTTGCATGTACCATCATAAGAAAGAGCTTTTAGTACGCTAAAGGAAAAGCTGATCAGCGCACCTATATTAAAGCTACTTCGATATTAGCAAAACGTTTATTCTAAGAATTGATGCCTCGGATACCGGGCTTGGAGCAGATTTGCTGCAGTAGCAAGAAATGATGAAGAAGCCCAGGGAGCATATTCAGTTAACGAGAAGGAGAGTCTGTACTTTGGAGGATTGTGAAATTGACCTTAACTGGCCTTAAACACGGCTAAGGTTGCTAACGCTCGGTTGATACGTTGGGCGCTGATACTACAGTCTTATGGATTTTGAGCTCAGGCAATCAGAGTGGTCGAAAACGTATGTGCAGACTATTTGAGTAGCGCATGATCGGTAAATCCGATTTTTTAAACGCAGTCTAGGTATTGCAGTAGTGAATGGGGGTGATTTAGCCCCAAGGGGGGACTCAGTGTCAAATTGGGGTGGTTGTACCCTGGCGACAAGGGGAATTTAACATGAGGTAATTTAACATGGGTGGGACTATGGAGCGACAAGGGACTGGGACTGTATAGCGATAAGGGAAAACAGAACATAGTGACAAGGGATTGGGCCTGTATACAGAAAAGGGAAAGTTTAACATAGGTTGGGGCTATATAGGGACAAGAGAAATTGAACATAGGGAATGTAGAGCGACAAAGGATTGGGACTGTCTAGGGACAAGGGGAATTGAACATGAGACTATCTAGGGACAAGGGGACCTTTAACATGGATGGGTCTGTCTAGGCACAGTGGAGAAATTGTATAGGGGCTGTCTAGGGACAATGATGGTAGAGGGCCAAACACATCAGAGACAGAGACAGACTTATACTAATACAAGCCCGAAATTTATATATAAAGCATTACCTAGACCTGAAAATATTTTGGTGGTGTTCATAAATTTGCCTAATTGTAATGATGCTATAAATAGCTATAATCAAGGAAAAGACCAATGCCAAAATGGATATGACTAAACGTAACGCTAAAATTACTAAATTGTCCCAGAATTAACGGAGACTAAACATAACCCCTGAACATTAGGTTACATTGGTTTAGACTAAAATGGATAAACCTAGTAACTATTTATAGTCTCAACTTGTGTGACGATCGTGGATAAACACCCATGTATCTATTTATAGCTACTACCTGTGTAAATTCCCATTGGAAAAATCCAAGTCTATTTATAATGTCTCAAAATTTCTATCTTCAGTGACGTCACTGTACTGGACACTAGTGAAATAATGGCAACAGTGTTGCAAGTGGCTGACCTGAATACGCGCCACTGTAGGTAGATAGGTAGGTGAAATGAATTTGATAGGGATAAAGAGAGTTTTATAGGGACAAACAAAGACCAACACACATACACATACGCGCTTACACATACACACACACACGTACGCGCACGCACACAAACAAAAATACACACTCACAAACGTAAGCGCACGCACACAAACAAACATACGCGTACTCAAACGTACGCGCGCACACAAACACACATACACACACACTATTTTACAAAGTCAGAGAAACGAAGTGTTTATATTCACACGTCTATTTTTAAACCTACCAACACACCAAGACAGACTAATATTTTGGCAATTGATTAGTATGTCTTTTCTAGATTGTTGGGATAGCCCTGAAAATGGCTGTTTTCTTAAGAGTTTTGTCATTTTCTCTTAACGCCTGGGATTACGTCACCGTCTGGCAGTAGGCTTTCCGACAGGATAGGGTCTACTTCTTCGGAAGGAGAAGGAGAACTCCTTGGTGTCCACACGCCAGTCCACAGAGCCTCTGTCTGTCTCCTGCTCTTGCTGCTGCTGCTGCTGCTCTCTTTCTCTCTCTCTCTCTCTCTCTGCTTCTGAAGTCTGTACTTCTCGGTCCATTCTTCTTCCTCCTTCTTGATTTCGTCTTTAAAGACCTCTTCTATCAGGTCTCGGGCTAGTTTAAACATCCTGAGATTCTCTATCTCATCAGGCTTGGGTATCAGGTTTTGCCTGACACGATGCAAATGGACGCGTGCTTCGTTCAGATTTGCTTGTCTTGAAGTCATTTTCATAGGTTGACGCACTAACAATGGATGGCCAGACTGGAGAGCGCCTCGATTTATATGGCTGAAGCACGGACGCGATAGAAAACATCCCTACGATTTTTTCGGGTAGGAACGCGATAGATTATCTCATGGTGAGGGACAGAGAGAGAAGTCAAAGCGCATGTATAGTGATAAAAAGAATTTAAAACAAACCACCAACACTTTCAAAATATAACATTTTTATTCAGCCAACAATTAACCAAAACATAATATAACCATCCATACAATATCAAATAACACATTTTGACTTGATTGACAACGTTGTGAAGTCAAGTTAGACTTCCACTGATGGAGGTCATTTGGACTAAAGACGAGAGATATCCTCGCATTCAGCGTTCAAAGAGGGATATCAGTCTTCCATAACTTGTAATAGTCAAGAAAGACTTCTCTCCAACTGTTGGCTTCTAGAGTATTGTCGAATTCGGCATACAAGATGACATTCACGGTGTTGGGTAAAACTTCTGCAAACTGAAATTCCACACGCAGTTGGCCAGATTTTTTAGGGTGGAAGTGTCCCTCGTCGCTGGAGTTGGTCCCTAACTGCCCCGTGGCTTCATACAAGGACAAATTCGATCTCAAGTAATTCTTCTCGGCAAACTTAGGTTCGAAGGATCTGGTACACAAGGTTTTGCCATCAGAACTGACTTCAATCTTAGACACTCTGTAGTGCTTAAACTCGAAAGGAATGGCAGTGACAGCTTCGTTGAGGGCTTTTGTTGCCGACGATACCAACGAGTAAACGTTTGGATAACTGTTCTTGGAACAGACGATCTTCGATCTTGGTTCGGAGTCCAGAGGCAATGGTGAAGGTTTTCACTTCCATACGTCGTATCGGATACTTGGCGGTCGTTCTGCTCAAAGTGTGACTAATGTCGTTTCCCACTTTAGGTAATACTTCCACGTTTCGCACGTAGAGTCTGGCTTCTTGGATCATGGTTTTGTACTCATTGGCATTAGCCATCAAATGGAAAATGGTACTACTGCGATTCAGTCTGAGGTGGATATCCACTACGTTCAGCAAATACTTTTCTTGCAACCACATGTCCAAATGCAAACGATTCATTAGTTCTAAACTACGTCCTTGCAGGATTTTCTTTCGACGGTCATTAAAGCCCACACGGTGAGGATCGTCATCTGCTATCAGGACTGTGTCGTTAAACTTGTCCACGCCTGTTGTGTCAGGTTTCCAAACCACGTAAGCACCCAGATGAGTGTTCTTGGCATCTTTTCCATACGTCAAGAGATTTTCTAGGTACGCTTGGTAAGGGTAAGTATCCATGCTGCTGCTGACTAGTTTGTTATTCAAGTACAAATCCACTTCGCTGAACAAGGAATGCATGAAATTGTTGACGGGAGCTACTCTAGCATCGGCTCCTGGAGCGGTGTCGTCCGTTTTGATCACTTTGACCTTCAGATACAAATACTGCTATTCAGATCGATGTAATCTTCGGGCTGTCCTTTGATTTCAAATTCGATGGGGGCTGAGGTCGTCAAAGAGAAGACGGAATGAAATTCTACCCATTGGGATTCTTGCATCGTCATCATGGTGGGTGGCATGGCAAACAGATTCAGTTCCCACTTGGAACATTAGCAAGACTCTGTGCATCATATTTTCTCTCTGTTATTTAATAATCAAATACGTCTAATTCTCGGACGGTTCTTCTTTTCTTGGTCTTTCTAGCTCTGAGTGTCTGAAGTCCTCTGGAGGGGTGTCTTCGTCGTCTCTTTCGGCCTTGTCCTTGCTGTTGTGTCAGGGAAGCAGGAATGCCTGGCTCAGCAGCGTCCAGGGCATTTATAGGAGTTTCTCGTCGGCCCAAAATCTCTTTGCCAGTTTGAAGCAAAACATTTTGCCTGCTCTCAAGAATGCTTCTTTGGGAATTTGTTTGTCGATGATGACATTTTGGAGAAATTCTTTGCCGTGCGACAAAGCGGCATCTTTCAAGGAGTGCAAACCTTGTGTCACCATCGGTATCAAAAAGGGGCCACCGAACGAAACGCCGATTTCAACATATCTCCAAAACCATGTCGACGCTGTCGAGCGAATCCTCGGTACACTGGATACATGAATTACAAGTCGTTAGAGAATCGTTTTCGAAAATGGAGTTTCACTGTGACTTTCCCTTTGGAGAATGGAATATTTTGTCCCAGATCTCCTTTTATACCAATGTTGACACTGTCGAAATACGACTTACTGACGGGCAAATAATGAGGATGTAAAAATTCATGGTGAATGTGATAGGTGTTTCCACTTTCCTTGTCAGCAGTCACGGCAGAATCCACTTTGAAAGGAATGACTTGCACTAACGGTGCGGAAGTGTGTCCCACCACGTTGTACTCCACCACATCGGAGTACACAAATATCAAATTCAGTCCTTCGTTCAACTATACTGGCTAACAAAATAACTTTAACAATCGGCTGTTGCTGAAAATGCTGATGTCAAGGGAAACCTGGCCATTTGATAAGGTGATCTTCTCTCCACCCAACATGCCAAATAAACTGGGATTAAACGTGATGGACAAAGTTTGGGCATCCGTAAATTGTATCAATAGGCGATGAACCACTTTACGTTTCTCGATCTTGACAGGCTTGTTCTGTTTGGTCAGGACTTTGCCAAACTGAATGTCAAAAATAGTGGCAACAGTCGTTTCCACCAAATGTTGACCATTAAAATAATAGCCTGCAGGAATTTTTATCTCATGCATGCTCAGGGGAGAATTGGTTTGTGATGGTATTTTGGATTGGTTAAAACCAGGATCATTAGTATCCAAGTTTTCTTGTACTTGTATATTCCGGATTTCGACTCAAAACTTCGTTTGATTTTCGGTGAGGTTTAGGATTTGTGTAGGGTGAATCATTTCGACCAAAGCCACTTCATGATTCGAATGGATGGCCTGAGGTAATTTGGCCGTGAAACAGCACAAATTATTGTGGGGAAACATATCCATGGAACTGTCACTGGGTAAAGTTAAGTAAAATTGATTATTCATAATTCCATAGTTCTGCTGTCCGAGGGGTCACTCGAAGTCAGAGGAGTGTTCAAAAGAGGGGTATTATGGTTGTTTTGGTGGTGACTGTTGGAAGTGTGACTGGTGTTGGTCGCAAGGCTGCCGTTGTTACCGTTAGAGGAATTTAGGGAAGGGTTGGCGAGAAGGTAACCTAGGCAACTGCTGAGTAAAATGGTCCACAATTGTTTGTCTCCTTGTTGCGAACTCAGATTGGCACTGGCAGCACCGATAACACAATACACTACAAAGATTTGGCAGAAAAAGACGATTTGCGTTTTAGGCACACGTTCTCCACAACACACCCACAAGGGTTGCTTTTGTAGATCTGCAGAGAAGAACTCGGAGAAGGAGTGATCACTGTGGTGGTTGAGGCTATGTTGAAGGGCATGATGGTCACTTCATTTTATAGTCGATGATGACTTGCGAAGCGTCGATCCAAAAATCAAAACTGGGAGGATATGCTTTTCAACGTACTTTGACTTCTTTGACACGACGTTTTTCCACTTTTCGGGTTCTTTGATCGAGAATGCTTTCGATGTCTTACACTTCGTCTTCTTGTTTGGTCACTCGTAACTCGTGCAAGTAAAACGTTCCTTTTAACACTTCTCCGTTCATGTCTTCCAATTTATAGATGGCAGGATGACGACCTTACACTCGTCCAGTGACACGAAACAATTTGGTGGTCCAGTTGGGTAAGTAACCTTTGTCGAAAGTGCGTTTGGTTTTGCCAATGAGCACCCAATCTCCCGTCGTCAACACCCCACCTTTCCTGGGGACAGCCACAGTCGGAGACGTACTAAACAGGCGCTCAAAGACGGCCACTTCGTTGTCGGGAGTCACTTCTTGGGGGGCACATCCGATGCTCCGGTGGTAAGATGGGCTGTACGCTTTGACCAGGTGCGGTAAGTCGTCGATGAACTTGAGAGTGTTGATGCGTAAAATATTTCCACATGCGTTCTTTCAAGGTTCGTTGAAAACGTTCCACGATGCTGGCTTTGGTTTCGGGATTCTCGGTGGTGAAAAATGAATGTCTCGTTTCTTTAATTCTTTTTGGAAAGCTTGGTTCAGAAATTCGGTGCCTTTGTTGGTTTGCCATTGAAGAGGGTGACGACCACATTGTTTAACACCAGTTTTAGGGCTCGCACTAACTCACTGCTCGATTTGGAAGTCAATGGCACGACCCAGACAAATTTGGAAAAGACGTCGATGACACAAAACAAATATTTGTAGCCATACATTGTATTCGGTCTTTCATTTGTTCCAAAATCCATTCGGTTTCAATCATGTTACAATGCTTACATATAAGTGTGTGGATCTGGACAGTTTTGGTCTGTCTTATATTCTTTTTGTAACATCAATCTTAAGATATATTTAACTTTGTGTTTAGATGCTATTTGAGATGAAACCTTTGTTTAGATTATTCGTTTGGAACAACAAAGGTCTAATTCGACTAAAATATTATTCTGGGACTAGTGTGAATCATTCAACGGAGTTATGACAATGCCACTTTGATACATCAGGACTGATGGCAGACCGGTGTATTTGAGGCAATAAAATTTATTCGGAACATTCATTTCGTTAGCACTTAAATAGAACTTTAATGATTAATTTAGATTCAATTATTAATACATAATTCATAAAGTTCTTCTTACATTTTCATTCATAACTTTGATAATTAAATTATTTGTTAAGTTATACAAAACTTGTTGATTTTTCTTCTTTCAGTTTCCAAGTTTATGAAGATAAAGTCATAACATCTTACCATTTTAGATGACCTGAAAAAACGAAGTATACAAAAGATATTACTTTAATTACTCTATGCTTGTCTGTCTTTCTCGATCTTAGCAGAGACAATTTTCAACTTATTAAAATCTGATAGTTTAAATAGATTGAACAGTTCAAAACAGTTTTAGACATCCATGCTGCTTCTAAAACAAGATGGAAATAGAGTTTTTATATCCAACGACGAAGTCATAGGTTTAGGCCGACCACTATCAAAATTGTAGGGTGTCCTGTACATCATTTAAGCCATAACCGATGATTGGCAGCATCTCTAGTTTTTCTATCAACAATAAGCCATGATCGCCAGCATCTCTAGTTTTCCTATCAACAATGAGCCATGATCGGCATGATCAGCAGCATCTCTAGTTTTCCTATCAACAATGAGCCATGATAGGCAGCATCTCTAGTTTTCCTGTCAACAATAAGCCATGATCGACAGCATATCTAGTTTTCCTATCAACAATGTGCCATGATCGGCAGCATCTCTAGTTTTCCTATCAACAATGAGCCATGATCGGCAGCATCTCTAGTTTTCATATCAACAATGAGCCATGATCGGCAGCATCTATAGTTTTCCTATCAACAATGAGTTATGATCGGCAGTATCTCTAGTTTTCCTAACAACAATGAGCCATGATCGGCAGTATCTCTAGTTTTCCTATCAATAATGAGCCATGATCGGCAGCATCTCTAGATTTCCTGTCAATAATGAGCCATGATCGGCAGTATCTCTAGTTTTCCTAACAACAATGAGCCATGATCGGCAGTATCTCTAGTTTTCCTATCAATAATGAGCCATGATCGGCAGTATCTCTAGTTTTCCTATCAACAATGAGCCATGATCGGCAGTATCTCTAGTTTTCCTATCAATAATGAGCCATGATCGGCAGCATCTCTAGATTTCCTATCAACAATGAGCCATGATCGGCAGCATCTATAGTTTTCCTATCAACAATGAGTTATGATCGGCAGCATCTCTAGTTTTCCTGTCAATAACCAGCCATGATCGGCAGCATATAGAGTTTCCCTATCAAAAATTACTCTCTGCTTGTCTGTCTTTCTCGATCTTAGCAGAGACAATTTTCAACTTATTAAAATCTGATAGTTTAAATAGATTGAACAGTTCAAAACAGTTTTAGACATCCATGCTGCTTCTAAAACAAGATGGAAATAGAGTTTTTATATCCAATGTCGAAGTCATAGGTTTAGGCCGACCACTATCAAAATTGCAGGGAATCCTGTACATTATCTTGCAACACATATTTATTCAATGAAAATTAGACCACAGGACTATAAATCAAATCATATTTGCGAAGGTCGTCCCTTTTTACAGAAGTTAACAAGAACCAGTTCAGACTATCACCAGATCTCACATTAACTGGACACATTAAACATAGCTTACACAATGTCTTTTTAGCCTGTTATACTTTTACATTGTCAGCAATGGATATGACCGGCACCATCCAAAGTTTCCTTATCAGCAGTGAAATAACGATGGGCAGCATCTAGAGATGTTTCCAATAATGAATAATGATCCGCATCATCTAGACTTTCTTTCTCAACAATGAGCCATGATCGGCAGCATCTTTAGTTTCCTGTCAATACTGAGCGATGATTGGCAACATGTCGAGTTTCCCTATCAAAAATGAGCCATGACTGGCAGCATGTCGAGTTTCCCTATCAAAAATGAGCCATGATAGGTAGCATTTTGAGTTTCTGTTTAAAAAATGAGCCATGATCAGTAGCATCTCGAGTTTCACTATCAACAATAAGACATGATCGATAGCATCCCGACTTTCCCTATGAATAATAAGCCATGATCGGTAGCATTTCGAGTTTCCCTTTCAACAATGAGCAATAATCGGTAGCATCTCGAGTTTCCCTATCAACAATGAGCCATGATCGGTATTATTTCGAGTTTCCATATCAACAATAAGCCATGACCGGTATCATCTCGAGTTTCCCTATCAACAATAACCCATGATCTGTAGCATTTCGAGTTTCTTTATGAACAATAAGCCAAGATCGGTAGCATCTAGCAATTCATTCTCAGTACTGAACAACATCTATAGTTTCTTTCTTAGCAATGAGTCATAATCAGTCCATCGGGAATTGTTTTTTCCACAACGATGAGCCATAATCAACAAAATTTAGAGTCTCTCTATCAACAATGGACAACGATTGACAGCTTCTAGGGTTCTCATGGAAAAACAATGAATAACCTCCACATAAACTTTTCAAAGGGTGTCACGCATGGCTTTTTTTGCTTGAATGTAAAATGAAGGTTCTGATCGGTGCATTTGAACTCTTTTTATTTGTATCACATAACTATAAACAGGGTATAATGTGATTAAAGCAAGAAATGTGTTTTACTATACTTGGTGATAATTTCCTTTCTATAATAAAATGCTGCTTTAGAAACTTTTTATGCTGATATTATGTATGCAAGTATTGCCCTTCATTAAATTTAAAATTCTATAGGATTTAAACAGTAGCCTTAACTCCATTTTGAACACGAACTTAAGCACAAACAATTTTGAATAATGATGTCATTTAAATGCAGATACTGATACACTTAATTGAAACGAAATGACTGAATTTTCGTTGTTGGATCTTAGGAAGATTTGCTACGTCCTATATGAAACCTAATTGAAGTTAACCAAATGGCAGTTGGCGTGTACTGGATTAAACTGTTAACTCCAGACCCAACAAATATGTTTTCTTCTTCGTCTTGTTTTAAGATTCTATATTGTAGTATGTATTAACGTCAATGTCTACTTTACTTTTCAACGTGATCTCTTTCTGATCCCATTTATCTTTAGAGGCAACCATATTTATCGCTGGTATCCTATTTATGGACTGTTGTTATGAACTTTATATATTAGTGTCCCATGTATGTTAGATAAGCCATTTCCGACACTTATTCCTGGATATTCAAATCTCTGTTCCTTCATAGTTAAAATATGTGTTTTATATTAAAATGAAAATAATGCATATAAATTTCTTTGATGTTGCATTCAAATTCGATGAAAATAACGTCACTTCATTTAAAATTTCATCATTCGTAACCCCACAATACTGAACCATCATTTTCCCCTATTTTTACAATTATATAAAATATTAAGAATTATGTATAGGCCTGCCCTGCATTGATCCAAATTTTCCAATTAATCAATGTCGGTGCTTTCAAGTAAAATATTTCTCTTGTCAACATCATTTATGAGACAGCTAAGTAATGTAGTTATGGTCACCCCACTAAACGACAATGTAAAAGCAAAATGTACCATTTAGAAACATCCAAAAATAAATAAAGTTTAATCGATGTGCAATACCATTTCAAAACATAAATTGTGCCCTCGCCCATTTTCACTTAAATCGTTGCATATAAATGTAAACATCCACAAAATAGAAGAATCAATAGTGAGTGTTCGACCACAAATTAGTTTATTTAATACACAAATGCACGACCATTATATTTAACGCCTTTCAGCTTTTGAAGGATTACAAAATTATGGGTAATCAATATAAATTTTGTATTCACTAGCACAGTATTCATTTTTGTCAACGTAATTAATTCTGTCTGTGTCATGCTTCCATAATTATGTCTTATAAGAACACACTGCCTTGTGTGGATACAAGACCATTTTTGGCCTTATGAGGATATATTTTCGTAGGTGGATCAAATACCTTTTGTGGCTTTATCAGGGTGCATTCCCCTATATAGATAAAATACCATTTTGTGCTTTATCAGGATACATTGCCCTATGTAGATAAAATACCATTTGGGGTTTTATCAGGATACATTGCCCTATGTAAATAAAATACCATTTGGTGCTTTATCAGGATACATTGCCCTATGTAGATTAAATATCATTTGGTGCTTTATCAGGATACATTGCCCTATATAGATAAAATACCATTTGGGGTTTTATCAGGATACATTGCCTATGTAGATAAAATACCATTTGGTGCTTTATCAGGATACATTGCCCTATATAGATAAAATACCATTTGGGGTTTTATCAGGATACATTGCCTATGTAGATAAAATACCATTTGGTGCTTTATCAGGATACATTGCCCTATGTGGATAAAATACCATTTGGTGCTTTATCAGGATACATTGCCCTATATAGATAAAATACCATGTGGTGCTTTATCAGGATACATTGCCCTATGTAGATAAGATACCATTTGGGGTTTTATCAGGATACATTGCCCTATGTCGATAAAATAGCATTTGGTGCGTTATCAGGATATATTGCCCTATGTTGATCAAGTACCATTTGGTACTTTATCAGGATACATTGCCCTATGTGTATAAAATACCATTTATGGCTTTATCAGGATATATTGCCCCTATATGGATAAAATACCCGTTGATGCTTTCTCAGAATACATTGCCGCTTCATTTATGTGGATAAAACACCATTTACGGCTTAATTAAATGATCGCAGAAGTAGTGAATGTAATTGTTAGATGAAATGGACGTATATCTCCTAAAAACTCCTTTTACCATCACTGATCCCTAAAACATGAAATATAGGTTTAAGTTTCTCCAAAATCTACATGTATTGGCATATGAAAATAATAGCACACAAGGTAGATGGACATTTCTTCACTGCGTTAAATGAAGGTCATGAACTCATCCGTCAGTCCAAGGCACATGTTTCCTGTCGTATGATTATTACTAAGCTTAAGGACAAAATTACAGTTTACACAGTTTAAAATCACATCTAGTCAAGTCTGTTTCTTACATAAAAGGTAAACTTGACTTATATTATCAATGACATACACAGCATAAAATGTAAATCTGGTCTTCGACGTATTTAGCGCAACGTTTCAAACAGTAACGAGTATTAAGACCACTTGAGTTTAAATATATTCATTCATGCAAAATTTAACAGTTCTGAACATAACGAAGTTTGATCCACTGTGGAATATCCTGAGTACAATTATGCATGGACAGTCAACAAGATCACAGGCATTGGACAGTTAAGCTCCAAGCTCAAGTGTCAAATTTACTGCATAAAACCGGTTCGGAAGAATTCCATTTCGAATCATTAGGCCTCTTCAGAACACTATGAAACATATAATAAATTATGTTTAAAGTCCAAAATGAGAGTATAATTTCTGATTTTCATGAAACTACTATTGACATCGACATTTAATTCGCCGGTTTTATCTCATTTGACTGGTTATTAGCAGTGCAAGTATAATAATATACGTGTGCGGTTGTGAAGCCGTATTACATTCCTGACCAAGTAATATAAAAATGCCTTAGTTATATATAATTAACATAGATGGACATTAGAGAAGTGTCTTAGAAGCGCACGTAGCCGTTGAGAATTCCCATTCTCATTACATTTATTGTCAAGTAAAGCGTACTCCAGTGAAGCCTAATAATTAATTAGTGTACATATCATCATTAATTTTGTATAATAAGCAATATTTAATATGTTACGTCATAAATAGCATATAAAAAGATAATACTATCATGTTTTCTACAATCACATGTCTCCTAAACCTTGATAATTTTAACATCGATCTTATTATTAATAAACGAATCCATATATGACAATTGCAGAGAACACTGAAGCAGACATTCTAAAACTTCTTAGTATTTCAGCCTCGTCTAGGCATATACCTTTAGTAAATTCCATACCACTGAGGGAATAAATTCCTCACCATATATATAATGAAGGAACACACCAAGATGAATATAAAAATTATCTATGTGTCCAAAATATTTCTCGTTGTTGCAGTGCTTTGAAATCAAATAAATGCATGGATTATTGCATCTGTGTAAGAATAGCTGTGTTTATAAACTTGTGTGGTATTAGTTAGAACAGTGACCAGAACGTCGTGAGTGATATACTTAACTGTAATTATCTTGTTGTCTTAGGAGTTTGCCATGAAATTGAGTTTTTATTTAGAAGTATTAATATTTTTGAATCTTTTGTACGACAGCTCAGTGTGGTACAAGTTTGTAAAGCGTTCGTTTTCATACTTATGAATAGTACGTTTTATAATTTGTTTTCATTGTATTTTTCCTGGAAATATTTTGTCTCTACTAAAATGTTCTATAATTTCATAAATATTACATTTGTGTAAAATATTACATATATCTGGAATAAAACCTTTCTGTACTGTAAAATCTTTTCTAGAAAGATATAGGTATAATATAAGTAAAAATATTCTTGAAGATGTTACATTTTTTAAGATTGCACAATTTATCAAAAGTTTTGCTTCCTTTTATCAGTTTCCGTTACAATTCTTTTTATCCCCAGTAAACCTTTGCTAATTCCTGATCTTGTGACTTGAGGAAATCCTTTTAGAATTTTGGTACCATTATGTTGAAATACATCTAGGTTTCTTAATTCATTGTGTTTGATTTTCGACTAAACTTCACAGCCATAAATGGTTGAAGGTATCACAGTTGCTTATTACAAACTGACATAGGTAGGAAGATTGATTCTAACTTCATTTGTGCCAGTCCCTACAAGATGATAATATTATTTTCTGCGTTTAGTACAAGCCCTGTCTACTTTTGTCAGTTATTCCAGTATGTTCGGTTTCATTTACAATAGATATAATATGGCTGCAAATTTTCCATTTAAACTTCTCCCATGTTGTTTATCTAGTTTGGCTAAAAACTCATACACAACTTTTATTAACTTTGAAGGTGAAGTTCCATTTCAAAGAGTATCTGTTACATATATCAAGCATCGTTAGCAAATAGATTATTGTGTTCTATTGCAGGTTATATCATCGGCTAGTGCTGGATTTCCCGATGGAATGGACCTATCAAATAGCCCTAATTTTGACTCCTGTAATACTTGCAAAAGGTTATTAATGTAAACAAGGTATAAAAATACTGATAAAACAGCTCCCTGTCGGATGCCCCGTTTCATTGGAATAGGTCCAGATTTTGATGCATTCAAAAGGACAATGCTTTTTATATTTGAATATGATTCCTTTATTACATGTAAAATCTTCCCTTGGATGCCCAGTTTCTGAGTTTAAGGACACGTCCGGCGTGATTCACAGTATCAAATGCCTTATGAGTATGTAAGAAAGCAGCAAGCACTCTTGAATCTAGGTCTAAAATGGAAACATAGTTTCGTGTAGCTTGAAGGCTGCTGTTTTACTACTAAATCCCTTTTGAAACCCCTTTTTGTTTGGTATTAAGGAAGTTATATATAGTGTTATTACACCATCTAATTAGTCTATCGAATAAGCACGTTTCAAATAGTTTGTATAATACTGGCAACAGGGAAATAGCTCTATAATGATAAGGGTCAAATTTAGATTTCCTTCCGCCTTTAAATAAGGGTATAATTAACCTTGCTTTCCAACTGCAGGAATGTAGCACTGGTTTAAATACTGGTCTATTACTACGCTAAAAAGAATTGTGAATAATTCTGTGAGATTTCCTCCCCCGCGCCCGCGTGTGTGTGTGTGTGTGTGTGTGTGTGTGTGTGTCTGTGTCTGTGTGTCTGTGTGTATGTGTGTCTGTGTAATTTGGGTTTTGAACGTAGTTTTAACAAGTTTTTAGTCATATAGCTAAGATGTCTGCAGTGATGCAGTTTATAGTGATGTCTAGCACTGGGCATCATGCCGCAGACATGCTACATGTCTTATTCACATTATCCCGGACACCAGGCCAACCAGTCCTAACACCAACCCCTTAATGCTAAGCGCCTAGCGAGGCAGCTGTTAGTACCATTTTTATAAGTCTTTGGTATGATTCGGCCGGGGTTCTAACTCGCAACCTCCTGCATCTGAGGCTGATGCTATAACCACTCAGGAAACCGATGCGGTCCCAAAAAGTAAATGTTCATTTTGAATATCATCATCGCCCGGGGCTTTCCTAAGTTTTAGTTGTTTTATTATTGAAGCTAAATCTTGATAATTAAATTTTGTTCTAAAGATAGGTTCATCAATATGGAACTCGTCCATTGTTCGTGATTTACAAATATGTCTGTTGACTAAGTGTACGATTTAGAAAACTATTTAGCAAAGTCGAGTTGTCTGGAGCAGACGATAATTCGCCGTTATATTTAATTTAAAAGAACATTTGGAATATTTGCCCTGTTACGTTGCCTGTTTTACAGCTTCCAAATGGCCTAACGTCTAATTCGTCTGCTTCATCTAAGTCTTTGAAAATTGCTTCTTCTTGAGCCTGTATTGCAAAGTCTTGAGTATTTCTAAATTCCCTTTTTGCAGTTTTATATTGTTTTGTACGATTCGTGGGCAAGCCCTCGTGGTTGTTTTTTTTTTCTGTCCACTTTTCCTGAGTGTATCATGCGTTATTGTGGGCGTTTCAACTTCAGGTGTCCAATAGCGATTTGTGTGAGGATTAAACTTATTAGATGGCATGACCTCAAATTATAGAAATTAATTTACTATTAATGTTTTCCATTTGTTGGGACTACTGGGGGAGCGATTCACATTCTGCTTTTAATAGTCTTCCTACTTCAAACTGGCAGGCTATTAATTTCTCAGCTCCACGAAATACGAGGATTGCAAAACTTTGCACCGCAATAGGAAGAGTGCTGCACACAACAGGATGATCTGAGGCCATGTACGTATTGCAATTTGAAAACGTTTCACAGTCAAGGACTCAGTCTAGAATTTTTCTGTTGACAGTTATATAGTCAAGAGTTGATCTACATGGCTCAAACGTATAAATTAGCCCTTTATTTAATTTTGACTTATCGAAGGGTATCAATTCGTTACTATCAAAATATGCAGCGAACGCGTTGCATTTATACCATGCACACCATAATAGCAGTGATTCTCTGTATGTGGCATTAAAATCCCACGTGACTAATACTTCACCATAACACGACTAATGCTCATAGAGGGATTCAGTTGAATCAATACATTCTTAATATTAATTCAGATTTTCATCAGTGGGTAGATACACCCAACATATAAAGACAGTGAGATCGTTTACCGATCTTAATTCAATACCAGCTATTCGCTCATTACTGCAATTTAGTTCTTTTACCTTGTAGGCCAACTTGTTTCTTTTTATCATAATTGACACTCCACGTCTTCGACCTTTTAGATTAAGTTGTTCTCAGTATTATCATATTTTGTATAACACATGCAATTACTATGTAGTGTATCGATAAATTTGCTTGTTTGTTTTGTCAGTTTGTGTTCATATATCACGCCGATATCACATTCTAATAGGTCAAGTAAATTATTGACAAATAATGCAGAGGACATAACACCTTTTGACGTTCCAAGTAAGAATGTTGAGACTCTCGTTTTGCATCAGTAAGCAAGCGGATGTATACAACAGTAATATTGCAATATTAATTAGGGACATATGAACATACGTAGTTTCTATACAGAAAATAAAATGTGTACATGAGCAATAACCAAAGCTGATTACCACTCTCTTTGCTTTCTTCGTGACACCCAGGCGTCACATTTGTCGTGCCTATGATCGTAGTCATAATCATCATGGGGGCAGTCTTGGTACTGATCGTAATAGTCATCATCGTCGTCTTCTATATATCTGCTTCTTCTACTGCGGTTTTGGTTCACTCTTGAATTATTTACTTAAATTCACTGTTGTCGCCTTAATTCCTCTATATATTTTATGTTGGTCGTATTTTGCACGCAGCTGATTTCTAGCGAGCCAACGCCGACATGCAACACTAATCGGCCAAAGTTTTCGCGTTTCTTCCGCTGGAATATTTACCCTCACTATTAAGTTTCGTCCATTCCTACTTTGAAAAATATGAATCACTTTCGGATGAAGTTCTTTTCTTCCAAATATGATGTTATGTCTGATCTTGTAGTTTGATTATCAATATTTCCTAAGTAATACCTGTAAATATTTTGCGCGATACACCTATAAAGACTTCAGCAGTACTATCAGTTCTTTCTTCGTTTATAGACATGTCTTGGGTTTGTTTCTCTTGTTGGCAATCATTTCTTCTACAATCAGTTGGATCCCGGTTGCTCGCAACAGAGAAACTGTGCTGTTTGTGGTTATGACTGTATGTTACATGACTGGCTTTGGAATTCCTATCTATGTATGACTGTTGTTGCTGATCATGTTTTTGGTTCTGTCATCTGTATTGATGAAGTTCGATTTGTCTCCAGCTGTATCATTTCTTTCTTGTGAGTGTTGCTTTGTTGAAGTAATATTACTCTCAGATGCGGTATGTTGGAGTCTCTAGATCCGTCTGATACAGGTTGTGAGCCTACGTGTCTAGCAGTGGATTCTGCATAAGTAACGGCAGTATGTACTTTTCCGTCAGATTTTTTATTTTGAGAGAGATGTTAAATAAAAAAACTGGGCTCTTGTGAGGAGTATTAGATTGAATACATACCTTCTCGCTGTGTGGTAAATACGTTTACATTATTGGCTTTTATTTGCAACATTTCTTTGTCAATTCTGTGTCATCGGCCTCAATAGTATCGAGTCATGATATGTAGGTGGCTTCGTCAAAATTGTCTATAGTATGAATTCTGCTAGATGTATACTTTTTAAAAGCTCCAAGCACCGTGAAGCTAGCCCCGTTATTGCTTCCTTATCAGGACGGACTTTTGCTTATTTCTATAAAGACCTTTTATCTTGTAATTTTCATATTAAGGGGTTTCATCTGTGTTGCAATTCTGACGCTTGCATTTTTGTTTTACCCCCTTTATAAAAAGGATAACAAAGCGTTACATCGGGAAGGTTCTCATAAAATTTGTCGGCACAAGTTCTATTACATTCAAGAAGACCCTGTCGTGTGCTGTAAAGTAGTGAATTATTAATATTAATATGTAAAGATGACGTGAAATATCTTCATGGTTTTATTAAGCAATTCTATATAATTACAATCAGCACTTACAATATGCACGTTGTAAAGAAAAGAAGGACATTTTTTGTGTTCAGTACAATATACAGAGTTTGTCTTGGATTTCTAGCAGACTAAAACTAAAGAGAAAATAATTAAATTAGGTTACCGACCTGACCCTCTTGAATCTGTGGTCATCACTGTTGCTTGTTCGATCTTTATTTTGATTAAAATTTCATCCTAGTCCTAATGAAATTGTCTGGCAATGCTGCAACTTAGCTAAAATACCTATTTATACTACAGTAGAGTCAAGTATATCAAATGCTGTAGTAACGCAACTAGCATTAGAGTACTTTGGCTCGGTATTCACCAAACAAATAACATTGGAACATGTTGGCTCTGTATTCATAAAACAGATCACATTAGGGTACTCTGATTCTGTATTCATGGAACATATACCACTGGGAAGCTCTGGCTTCGTATTCCTCAAACGTTTAAACTTAAATGCACACTAAGTGGATTCTATTATACTTGCATAATTTCTTTTCACCTACTATCCACATTAAACAATGGTATTCAGATGTGTCAATAACAACCCTCAAATCGTGTATATGTTAACTAGTTTCTTAACTACTGAGAACCATAATTTAATTCCGAGTTTGAACTCAAGTTGAGAAACAAGGAACGAGATCATTTGACTATATGCTTTCTTTGAAAATTTTAACAGTTCATGTGTCGTGAACAAATGGGCGTGCAAACAATTTGCATGACAGAGGCACGATAGGCGCATTCAGTTACGTGTGTGGCGTCTGTATCATCAGGCATCGTGAATTTCTACTCACTGTGATGCATGGTCCTTGCAAGGATATAGCTACATCGCATTTTTCAAATGACCTGGAACTGTTGGCTATCTCAGCATTTTCATTTTGTCAGTGTCGTTTATGTAGTGAAGATAAATATCAATGCTTAATTAATATTGGAAAATAAATACATTGTACTTCATCTTAACTAGAAACCAATGTACCGATAGGTCGCTTGAGCCATCATCATCTCTTAGAATCCTAGACGTTACTGTAGTGCAATCCGATTCCAGTTAGTGACTGACTATCAGTCTATGGATATTCGTAAGCAATAAGCAATACTAACATCGTTGCAGTAAAACATCCCAAGCTTAAAAATCAAATATGGATTATCCCAGCAAATAATATATGAACAGAAACATGTTTTCATGATTTCAGGAAGATATATGTTTATTACCTCTTGTTTGGAACTGAAATTGTACGCTCTTTCTATACAGTAAGCTTTCTAAAATCTATTATACATGTGCTGTTATTATTACCAAATGTTACAGGTTGTGTCAGTACCTTTGCCATAATATCTTTACTAACGTGCAAAGTAAGAGTCCCTTCGTACAACGATGTCCACAGTGAAGGCCGAATTTCTCTACATCTCAACCAGTGGTATGTCCGTTCTCTTGTCCTGCATCCTGGGGTCGCTCTGGTGGTAGAATTTCCACATGATGTCCGCATTGTTCTAATACCATTTGTTTGCGCACTTAATCGTATGTTCCTTAGAAAACCACTAGAGAGGCTGAGGCTAGTTTTTCATGCAGAACCTATCTTGTGCTCACTCTGTGTTAGATTTCTGCACTCAGTGATAGATGCTTAGTCGTCTCATCCTTAATCATGATCATTCTCCACAATGACTGTTCTGTTTACTTTACTAAAGGTGCTCAGATGTCCTTTCTCCTCCATTCTGATGCTTTCTATATGCAATCCCTCTACCAGTTATATTTCTTTTCATCGTTTCCCATAAAAGGGCCATCTTTTTTGGACTAAGTCTCCACATTCTTCTATTCTCTCCGACACACTTTCTTAGGCTTCTCTTTTCTGCATAAACAAGCTTATCGTCCCTCCTGTCATGTATGCTTGTGACGTTCTTAAACCAGATTGAATTAACCTTCCTTTTTAGGTCAGATATTCTCCATTTGGGCATTTTTCTCCATTGCTTCCACATATCTTATTATTATTATTATTATTGGACCGCTCCCAGCTCCGGTGAAATGAGTGGTTAGAGCGTCCTCCTTGGACGCGGAAGGCAGCGGGTTAGAACCCCAGCGAAACATTCTTAATATTGAAGATGGAGATTAGTTGCATTTGATCTTCAATTATAACATCATCAATCTACTTTAACAGTTGAAAGGATTTCATCACAAAAATCAAATCATGGACCAATCCGCATTGTAAATAGTTATACTTGTAGTCTCAATGACATCTTACCGTGTTATCATTTCGGATTAGAACCCAGTATTAATGTCGATGTTGGCATTGCTAGAATGTGGAATCTGAATAAACTTATACGCAGTACTGTGGTTGTCTGATAATTTTTTCATGCCTTGACAGGATCCGGTATATTAGTGTTCATACTTCGCTACATCACGACGGACTAATGGGACAGTACAAACTACAATATCCCAATATATGCTACTATTTTTTTACAGACTTTATTTTCATACTTTCTTGAAAATGCTGTTGATATCTATTAGCGAAAATCCAAATTTCTGAATTTTCAAGGTAAAACAAGCCTAATTTCATTTCTTCAGTGAAGTCAATATATTATATATATAATGCTTTTACTGAAGATGGGATGAATATTTTATGTATTTTAGTCATGCTATAAATATTTATACTAAACGTGTGCGAAAAATATATGATGAAGAGACGCAGATGATTGTTATGAAGCCTTCCTTATGTAGTACCCAGAAATTTTGTTTCCTTAATGATGGAGGTCGTTGATCTCACGTAAAGCCGGAATCACAATGAACAGTTAAATGTCTACCAAAAGAAATATTACGCACTATTCACTGTTTGGTGTGTCTCAATATGTCCACAGTAGTTTATGCAAAGGTTCTTCACACTGTATTACATAAGGGTTTTATACATGAAAAGGCTGTCTCAGTAAGTATGCCGAGTTATACAGCTTCTGTCGCATTTACTAGATAAACAAAAACTATTGGTCGAGGCAACACGTTAAATGAGTACTCTTAACACGGGACCTGTAGATTACTAAGTCAGATACGACAATTAAAGAGATTAGGCGTGTTTTATGGTCTACTTGCTATTAGATAAGTGAAAAAGAGTCGCATCTAGTCAAGACACCTGTACAGGCAACACGTCTCGATCATTTGTTTACTCCAATGATCGTTGACTCTAATGCTTGGAAATGTTTTGCCACTCAGGTTAGGCGTCTTCTCCAGAAATCTCATATAGGCTTTCTTAATCAGTTGGAAGCTAATATTTCAGACATATTGTAGTGTTTTGGGATTTATTGACTTAAGCATATTCCATAGCGGTTCAACCTTCGCTCTGATAAACCACCGAGATTGTTGGATGTGCAAACTGACTAGTCAGTTATTGAACTATTATTCTTACAAATACTAAATCATAAAACGCGGAAAAGTCGAACAATTCAAACGCAATGTAAAAGTTCTAAACAGAAACAGATCAGAAATATACAGACAATATGAATGCAGTCTTTTCCCATCCATGTGTATGTAGTTCTGAATAATATTTTTATTGCATGTCTTTTTCAAATCTGGCATGTTGAATACCAAAGCTTTTGACAATTATTGTGAAACGAATGTCTATGAATCTGTGGAGACACCCAATTAATTTTTCGAAGATTGTCAAAACAAAAACAAAATCAGTTGTGAATGTCAATGATTGAATGAATAAATCAAGTTTGTTCATAAATAAATTTACAAAGACCATCATCGGGTATCAAATTCTTACACGAATAAATACAAAGATTACCCTCTACATGTCTATTTCGTAGAATCGAGGGGAACATTATAATAGTGAAATAACAAGAGGGAAATACAGCTTTTCAAATCTACGTATTTACGTAATTTTTAAAAAAAAAAAAAGCCCGACTCGAGATTTGAATTTCCAATCTCGGTTTCAAATCGATTCAAGATTGTGAAAACAGGCGATGTGATTCTAAACATATTGCTTAGATGGGTAATTCTGTCACATTCATAGAAATATTCTGCATATTTAGTTGACTTTGCGTCGAATAAATCTGTCATAACACTTTAACACACCGGGAGTCAAGTCGTGTTTCTCGTTTCAACAAAATTAATCTTATTCAGGACTTTTCGATATAGTTGCCCCAGAAACTCTACTGGCATAACGAAATGACGACAATCCTACATCATGGCTCAGTAAGTTAGCTTCTCTGCAAGAACGTATGTTTACCGTTCAACACATTTTCTACAAAGTTAAGGGCGTCCATTTGTTATATCGCGTTTCGTTTGGTTATCGGTATCTAAGAGATGATCAACCACGGTGTCATTGCCCGGATCGAGTAATTAATAACATAAAATATGACATTAATGAATGGAATAACAAAGATCTGAGCTACGATATAGATTAGAGCCTCAGCACATAAAATACAGCAATTTAATCAATTTCATAAACAAAATGAAATTGAACATGACATTTGAAGGATACAATTACTCCTAGAAATAAAATTACCAGATTTAGAGGAAATGCAATTAGCTGTTCTGTTATATCGATGCAACAAATTTCATCATAGAATCCAGTGAGCGATAGAACCTCATTTTACTCAGCATGCCGGCATAACCTAGTTGCTTCCAGTCCTCTTAAAGTCAACGTTGGATATAGGTCAGTGTCGCCGTATTTCATTTCATCTTCTATATATCTCTCAAGTTTCTTCCGACTGATCAACCGCAACCTGATTGTCTGTTCTCCTTTTCAATGCGTGGCGCACTATGGAGCTATTTTTTCCCTCAAATAATCAAAACGCAACCTAAATATTTGTCAGGTTTTTCTTTTCTGGCGTCGAACAATATTCCCACTATTGTTATGTCCGATATCGTCTTATCATAACTCAGCGGGCTAAGGCTAATATGGTCAGTTCTCAGTATGATACACGCAACCCTATCATCATAAAATTAATGTTTTTCTAACTGCTAGCCGCATTTCTAACTTGAACCATGACATAACAAGACCTCTTGACCTCTTTGTTAAACTATTGCGTTCTACTGTGAGCTAAAAAAAATCACTAGGGAACGATGTCGGTCGACAGGCGTTTCTAATGCTAACACATCGATTTCGGTTGAAACGAATTCACGCATAATTACACAAGTGAATTAATGAACTTGTCCTAACTACATTACTTGCTACATGGCAATTCATTTTCATACATTTCCAGATATAGTAAAATCAGTTCCTAGCATACCCAATGCATATTATTTAAGACAGATAAACTCACATATTCACACAATTTGTATCAGAAGTAATGCATTAAATCCTTAGAATAAATGAGTCATATAACATTATGGATAAATGCACATAAACCATTAACTTCCAAACTCGCGGAAAAATTGATGTATGAATATAAAACGAACATGTTCAACAAATAATCACAAACTTATATCAAGGAACATATTGTACGTGGTAGAGACAAACCTTGTGCTTTTCCGAGACTAGCTCTTTTTTCTATGAAGCCGATTCTCTCTTTTCCGAGTCCTCAGCTTTCCAGACACCGGTTTCTTGGATAACTTAACGAGAAAAGTACTTTTTAATGATCTCGGAGTCAACTTCTTGGCCTCCCACAGAAACATAGACTGTCTAATTTCGCGAGGGAGAATACTTAAACCTTGAATTTCGTCTGGGAAACCCACACCTCTCGCTCAGCTTAGCCAATCAGGATTAACTTTATCTAAGCAACAAAAATTTAACACCCCCTATCGAAGTTAGAATTATTTTCTTCTTTGCTGCCTATATTAATAACTAGTCTTAAAAAAAACTTATTTTATTACACTGATTTCAAATAACCCCAAATTGTCTATGGATTGTCTCTACTTTGACATTTTCCTCTTCTTAACCCCACGTTAACATCTCCTCTTATATATTTCTAACCGTTATCCTAGTGGGTCCTAAGTCAGTCCAGTCATGCCCCAAAACATAGTATATCCCATCCTATGCAGGCAGCGATTTATTGCGAGCCTAGCCCATTAGTCAAAGTTAATTGTTACGTGTCCCGCTGACCACGAGAAAATGTGCTGGAAGAGTATGTACAAAATGTTTGCTCACTTACATTGCAATTATAATAACTTTGTAGGTCTTTCGGAATTAAATGTTATAATGTCATATGAACATGTGTATAATTCCTGAATTTAATCAATTCAATATCACTTGTAAAAATAAATTCGAAATTTAAACCGAATAGTTTATGAGACTGATTTTACCAAAGAATACTTCTCAATATATGTTCGTGAATTATTCTCCATTCAGCAGGTTTTGAAAAGAGAAACTATATGCATGACATCTCCAGAATAATATTTTCACCTTGTACAAAGTAAATATTTGATACATACATCTACCTTCATGACTATTGATGAAACGTCGTTATAATAGTATATATGCTGGAATCGGTAACATGCGATTACGGCAAGATCAGAGGATTGCAGTTTTAAGATCGCATGTAAGAGCATACGCTTGCACTCTAATTTGATTTAAAATCAGCACATAGAATAACTGCACACGTCATTGGATCATGGCTGTCAGCAGTGGCAGAATGTTATTGTAGTTGATTAAAAAGTCGGCTGAACGATCTTTTGTCATGCAGCAAACAACGCATGCGAAAATTTAGCACCCGAGTTCGATCAAAACCATCGAATGGTGTAAGGAAAAAAGATTTGCAACCGAACAGAGAATGAAGAGGTCTACAAATTCTTGTGCTTCGTCGTCACATAAATGTTATATGCATGGTAAAAAGGAAACATCTGTTTGTAGTCAGAAGTGGGGAAAGGAAATTAGATGAATAATTAAATGAGAAAGGAAACTTAGCCGTCCCGTTCTTCCAAACTAGATATATATATTATTTGTTAGATTTTGAATGCATGCGTGTTGGTTTAATCTTAGACAACTTCCCTGCAACCATCTGTGATAGAGACCATATTGTAGGAGATAAAGTGTTTTGTATGGCGTAGGGATAAGTCGAAATCATCAGACCAAGATGTATTAATACGCCATATTAAATGTGTTCTTTCCCCGACTCTGACTAGAACATGAATGTGCTTTGTATTTATTACATAACCCTCTTTTTCCTTTTCTAAATATTATAGCTGTACAGTGCGCAAGAACAACATTGGTAATTATAAACATATCAAAAGCAGATTATGTGAAATTATATGAAATATGGTTATTGATGTGTTTTCCATCCATTACGTCAAACCGAAATTAAAAACGTTGTTCATTTTTCACACTTATAATTGATAGGAATCGAAATGTATGTGCTAAGAATGAACAAACAAGAAATTATGAACCTGTAGAAAGTCCTATCTCGCCTCCTTTGCCAGTTCATAATGCCAGCACTCTGCATGGCCACTGGCGTCATCTGTTTTTATTGTAAAGTTTATAGCCCGGATATTGTTTCTGTAATGCGAGTAGTGACCATAATAATAATAATAATAATAATAATAATAATAATAAAAATAATAATAATAATAATAAAAACAGTAGTAATTATAGGTGAGTGAGTGAGTCATGTAAAAAATGAATTAATTATTTAAATGGAAAAATGCTGGCTGTAAACATATTCTAATTTTGTTTAATTGTAGTTGTCCTTAATCTAGTCTTTTTGTTTTAAGCCGTTTGGATTTAGCAACATTCATCTTTTTCCCCGCTTTTGGAACTAAAGTTGGGGTTGTGAGCAGCTGCATCCAGTGTTACATTATTGAAAGTGTGGGCAGGGGAAGATAAGTGTTCTGCAACTGGATTTCTATCTAGTTTGTGGTATTGATTCACTATCTAGTTTATAGTGATGTCTAGCACTGGGGCATCATGCCGCAGACATATAGCATGAAGTCCCACCCAGTTACTTTATTCTAACACAAGACCGTCTAGTCATAACATTAACCTCTTAATGCTGAGCGCAAAGCAAGGCAGTAGTACCATTTTTAATAAGTATTTGGAATGTCTCTGCCGGAGTTCGAACCCATTACCTCCCTCATCCGATGCGAATGCTCTAACCGTTTATGGCACCGAAGCGGTGCTATTTATTCAGCGCTGAAAATGAATATAATTTTTTGTAGCTTGTCCTATCCTATTCAAGTGTAGAAAAATGGTCTTATATGTGCGAGTCAAGGATTCAAGTCTGGATATGTCAAGTTTAGTAATCTGAAGCAGTAGGGCCTTGGAGGTTAGGGAAGATAAAATGGGAAATATTTGCAGTCTTCCAAATTAATATAAATACTACTCAATATACGTGAGTGATATCTTCAAATATCTATGTGATCAATAACATATGAATTTACAACCAGTCGTGATAAAACATATTACATTTATATTTAAGTATCATACTAATATGCTGTCAATGTTATTCATTCTTACCCCTATTTTGATGTACTGCAAAGTATTTTGCAGATATTATTTTGTTATATATTTCAGCCAATTTCAAATAAAAATTATTAATTATTATTATTAATTCTCGTTTTCGGTATCCCTCTATAACATTCACAGCACACTACCTTCTGGCGTAACATTAACACATCTTGTTGTCTTTGCACTGGCTTTTGGCACTGTGATTGGTTTCTTTTCTTTTGTCCTTAGCCTTGAATTAAGTCAAGGCTATTTTTGGTTCTCTGTATAATTAACACTTAATTATAAGACCACCCACTGTTGGATTATTATCGATACACTTTTCTTACTCTGACCCCAATCTATACAATGTATGCAGTACATATGGACATGTAATTTACACATTTTGAGCGGAGTTTTGGTTTCGAATTTTATATTATTGAAATCTTTTCTTGATATAGATTGGTCCTGTCATTCAGACATAGTATCCACTTACAGTCTGGATCTAATCCAGCTGTCTCATTGAGGAAGCCTCTGACAACTTCGCGAGGCTGACCATAGACAAGTATGTTCATCTTTCTTGGGTGCTTTTTCAAGCTTAAGAAACCTCTTTCCCCACTCTTTCGCGTCTTTACCTACTTTGGTATATATACCAATTCTTCTACTGACTATCTATGCTCCTCCATCATATTAAATTGTTCAGTCTAAAACTCTTCAACGTTTTTCGGGCCAACTACATATTAGTCTCTACTTCCTTCGTTTGGTACTTCACTTGTTCTGCTGCCATCTGCGCATTACATTCAACAGAATCAATAAGATCTTAGACTACTTTATTGAATTTTGTATCCACGGTTTCAATCTTTGAAAGCGAAGCCTTTTTGTTGTCAAGATTTATCATGTTTTTTTAAACCTACATCATTTCGATGATACATCTTGACTGGATGGCGATGACTGACTCGACGTCTGGTCTGGTACTTAAGTGTTCATCAGACCCCAAACAAGAGAGAGAAAAAAAAAAAAACACCTCACCATCTGTGTAAAACGTTACATGCTTGATAATTATTAGTTGAATTGTTTGGTTGCTGGAAAATCGTTCTACAATTAACGTATGGAAGTAAGTTACGAACAATTCAATTCAACTTAGCTAAGTATCTAAGTATCACAAGAAAATTAGCAAATGATGAAAAGGTCATTAATATATCTCTTTCGGTCTTAAATTAGTTTCTCTTGATGTGATGGATTTACTACAATTCTATACTAATTACTCTGAACATTATATTTCGATGTCAACAATTCAGCAATATAAGATTTATTATTTACGAGACGCTCGAAACGCAAATACACGTTTGAAGAATATATATAGTCTATTATAGCATTGGTCTAAAGAAGATCAGAAAAGAGTTCAATACCATAAGTATCATTATTTAATGCCGTAACTATCATCTTACAATGCCATCAATATCCAAATACAGTATCATGCGTATCCCATATCATATCATACTAATTCAGTACCATAAATATCCTAATTTAACACCATAATATCCTAATTCAATATCAGAAATATCCCAATGCAGTATAATACGTATCCCAATATTATAAGTATCCAGATCAAATACCTGAAGTTACCTATTTGCAGTACACTATCTTAATTCAATACCATAATATCCCAATACCATAATGTAATTATTCAGTACCATAATATCTCAATACCATACATATAATGATTCAGTACCATAATATTTCAATACCATAAATATAATTATTCAATACCATATGCACGATAATGCATTGACATATGTATCTTCATTTAGTACCATAAATGTATTCATTCAATACAATATGTATCCAAATATAACATGTATCATAATTCATATGTGCATGTATCCTAAGTCAATGCCATAAATACATTCATTCAATGCAATAGGTATCCAAATATAAAATGTATCATAATTCAGAAGTGTATGTATCCTAAATCAATACCATAAATATATTAATTCAACAGCATTGGGGTATTCAATACTGTAAATCTCTAAATCAATACCATAAGTATACTAATTCAAGACGATAATTATATTTAATCAATGCGAAAAGTGTCGCCACACCATAATTATCCTAATTCAGTGACATGCTATTCTAATTCAGTACAATAAATATTCTAATTCAATAACATAGGTCACTGTCTTACTGTAGAATCTATCATTTTCATGTGGATTCATTATGAAAAGGACTTAAGGACACGTAACATTACACATCAATGTATTTTAATAACTTTGGCTTCTATATGAATAAAAGAGATTTTATGATTGAACATTGCCAGTTTTTACTTTGACAAAGTTATATCTTAACTGATGATTCGGTGTCTTCTTGCTAACTTCAGTATCCACATTCATACTTCAGTGTCAGCATTCATACACTTTGTTAACAGACAAAAGTTATAGAAATTGTCCTTCCCTAAATAATATCAAATCAAACTTTTCTTGTGCCTTAAATGTGGAATCAATTGCAAAATAATTGAGTGAAAGTCACAAGCTTTGAATGGTATGGCCATGGGCTTTAATTATAAAAATGGAATATCCCTAGTGAGTGGCGGAAAGCAGTAATTATGGACTTAAAATTACTTAGTAGACAAGCAAGTGTGCAAACTGCTGACAATGACTGGCACCTGTTTTATTTCTGAAATCGGATATAAAATTATTTCCCACTACGTAAACCGATATTCAGATATGCCACCATCTCTGGGGGCCTACACCTTGAAAGCGTCAAAAGAATAACTTTGGAAATAGATGAATAGGAATGTGTAAGGATCTGTGAATCTATTTCGCGTTGCAGATGAAAAGGCGTGTTTAATGCAGAGCACACATATTTCAGATAACTGTTTGATTCAGCACATTCCAACAAAATTCGTCCCCGGAAAATTCGCATAAATTATTAATTTTTACTACATCTGCCATTGTTTGGATAGTTTAATGACTTCTGAAGAAAAAAAATTCAAAAAATAAATTCAGCCAATTTGGGTGCCAAGGATAATTCTCCATCATTCCTCTATTATCATTTCAGGTGTACTAGCGGTAATTATTTGTGACATGTTTAATGATAACAAGAGAAGGAGAACTAATTTTCGTTTGAACAACGTGGCGGGGAAGATAGCGTGGGCGAGGGATTAACGTCGTTGAATGAAAGTTGGTTTTCAGCGAATCAGTAAAAAAACAGTTTTAAAATCGATATTTTAAATTTTTAACATTTCGTTCAGCTTTTAACAGTATTTTTATCATGCGAAATTAAAAATTTAATCAAATGTAATACATGTATCTCTTGCTTAAGTGTTTAAGGAAACGTCTTAAACGTCAACATGTGTCACCGATAAAAATATGTTGATACAATTATGTATACATTAAGACAAATTATCACCGTTAGATCGTCATAGCGTGTTTGCATGTCAGTAAGGCAATAAAGAACCTATCAATTTATCATAATTTAAACAAATCAATCTTTTTCAATACCTTTTCAACTTTGGTTTTTTACTTCTCTTTACTTGTGAAGTCGCACTCTTCAAATAGTGATCGTTTTCAGTACAAAATAAAAAACGAACCAGTATAAATTCATGTCCATAAAAATACACATGCTTTAAAACATTGATCTCTCTGTTGGAAATTAAGCTTAAAGTACCTTGACATTTTGGAACACCAAAGTAACTTTGTCCGTGGCACTTTTGTTGGTATTTTTGTCTAAAGCCTGATTAAAAAATATGAATCTTACTATAATCAAAGTGAAGTGATATAGAAATTCCTTTTAGTCAGCACTCCTGGATATTCAGTGTTACTTGATTACTTGTGTGGTGCTTACTTTATATCTTCAACTAGTTTTGCTCTGATGCACACTTATATATTCCCAAAACGTTGCGCAGAAAGGTCACTCACACTTACATGAATAAAGCTCTGACTGAATATTCCTCATCTGATCATGTTGACGTAACAACAAGAAATTGTGAGTCCTTCGTTTCTAAATATTTTTGGACGTAGGAACTGGAAGGTGTGAGTTCGTTTCTAAATATTTTTGAAGTAGGAACTGGAAGGTGTGAATCATTCGTTTATAAATATTTGTTTGACGCAGGAACTAAAAGATGCTAGTCCTTCGTTTCTAAATATTTGATTGATGTAGGAACTGCAAAGTATGAGTTCGTTTCTAAATATTTGTTTCACGTAGGAACTTGAATGTATGAGTTCATTTCTAAATATTTGTTTGACGTAGGAACTGGAAGGTGTGAGTTCATTTCTAAATATTTGTTTCACGTAGGAACTGGAATGTATGAGTTCATTTCTAAATATTTGTTTGACGTGGGAACTGGAAGGTGTGAATTCGTTTCTAAATATTTGTTTGACGTAGGAACTGGAAGGTGTGAGTTCGTTTCTAAATATCATTTCACGTCGCAACTTGAAGGTGTGAACCCTTCGTTTCTAAATATTTATTTGACGTAGGAACTGGATGGTATGAGTTTGATTCTAAATATTTGTTTGACATGAGAAATGAAGGTAGTGAGTCCTTCGTTTCTAAATATTTGTTTGACGAAGGAACTGGAAGGTGAGTCCTTCGTTTCTAAATCTTTATTGGACGGCGAAGACGGACCGTATTCAGAACCACTTGCCTGGACCACTGATTGATCGTATGCATGGGTTTCATTCAATAGAAGATCAGTCCAGTTTGCGGAAAGAAACGCACATGAATAATTAAATCTTATCATAGGCAATGGTTTGGAAACAAGAAATTTGTTTCAAATATGACTTGAAATGATATTCTAAACTAAGGGTAAAGGGAAACTTGTAGCCAATAATTTACACTACTGAGAATTTATTATAATTCTGACTACGAATAAGCAATGCCAAGCATTTTAGTATATGCGGACTAACTTTCTTTTTTATATCAAAGATTGCATTTTTTCATTCGGGAAAGCCCATTGATGCAGCAGTAGCATCTAACATACCGTTATTATGCCTAGGTGCCACCAATTTATATCAGCCAAATGACTAACTACACAACCTGTTGAGTTGTTATCCACATTTCAATGTGACAGGCTTGTGCAACATTATGTCCACTGTCTCTGTTGCATATATCCACTGAGATCCATCACAAGGCCACCAGCATCAATGAAAGTATTCAGTTTTAACACCTCATGGTATACGTGTAGAGACCTATGTCGTGTCTGTAAGAGAGGTTAATAAAGGTGCCAGAATTGTTCATCACTTACACACCCCTATTTGTAGTTTTAATGAGAGATCGGGGGCTGGGAGTAAGAGACGAAGCTGACACTCACCCCCTTTCCACAAGACCCGCAACAAAATCATGGCGAAACAACCAAAACGTTTCCTAGAGTAAGTATTTTTTACAGTTAAATGGTTAAAATTAAGCCCTAGAAACGCTTAAATGCATGAGCTTCTGGGAACTTCACTCCCTGGGCCTCCACAGTTGGTTATGTCCATCAAACCTGTCCGATCAGCTTGTTTTAGGATTACAAGCAGACACATAATGAAAGATAGAATCCAAATTAATCACTTTTGTAATTAATTGCAACCAATTCAGCATTACTTAACTGTTTAACATAATCATGAACGTTTGAATGAAAACGCTAACACCTTCAGAGGTTTACTGAATATATTTTCCTTCAGGACGACGGGGAGAGCATCTTGTTTCAAATATACCAGTCGCTCATTTTGGAAGAAATTGAATTGTAGCCCATCTTTAAATTGCAGGTTAAAAATCCAATTATGCGTTTACCCATACGTCTGAGTAGGTGATTATTCAGGCTCAATATATAACTTATTTATTTGAGTTCTGCAAATGCATGTGTACATAATGCTACTGTCAAAGACTAAGAAAAATTTGACAGGTTTTCCTATTTTCTTTAAAATAGGTTACATCCCATTGTTGTGTATAATTAATTGTTAACGGCGTCGCCCTTTCAAGTTAGCAAGGAAACAAAATATATCTTGCTGTGCCAAAGTAATAATCTGCTCTCATGATACCGTTTTCTTTTATTTGCTAAATCAACTGGCAGGGTACCAAGCTTGTGTTGCTTTCATTAATTATTAAGTTGTATGCGCGTATGCTGTCAAAATATATCAATATTTCGATCTTTTTTTAGGCAGCTATAATTGGAATCGAGAGACTTCATTGTCTTTGACTTGCAATACCACAACTTGACATAGGCCATCAATTGTCATAGATATAAGCTAACAGTAAAGAACTAATGAACACTCAAGGATGTAGGAAATCTAATGTGTTTAAGCAGCATAATGTGTTCCTCTTAAGGTCAATTGCGCATGTCACGTGTACATGATGAGCACATTGTGCTGCATCTGTATGCAAGCTAATGGTGCAGACAGACTGCGGATTATACGATGCAACGAATTAAAAAGACAACAAAAACATCAATCCATCCATTCATTCATCATACATACATACATACATACATACATACATACATACATACATACATACATACATACATATATACATGTACTTTTCGGAGATCTAAGCAAGTATCAGCTCTTCCATAAATCAACATCAGTTTCCTAGAAAAATATTTATGTAAAATTGCCATGAAAAAACCTACAGACCACTGGCTACTAGCGACTGAAATTAATTTGTGCAATCCACACGATTTTGTTTAAAAAGCACATGATTTGGTTGACTATCAGCCCATATGACTATCAGCCCATAAGTATTGTGCAATCTACACGATTTTGTTTAAAAAGCACATGATTTGGTTGACTATCAGCCCATAAGTATTGTGCAATCTACACGATTTTGTTTAAAAAGCACATGATTTGGTTGACTATCAGCCCATAAGTATTGTGCAATCTACACGATTTTGTTTAAAAAGCACATGATTTGGTTGACTATCAGCCCAAGCACATGATTTGGTTGACTATCAGCCCAAGCACATGATTTGGTTGACTATCAGCCCAAGTACATGATTTGGTTGACTATCAACCCATAAGTATTCTTCTAACTCATTTTCTTGTTTCACGTCATATCTCGGTAGCAGATTATATGTTGTGAGTACGGTTTGTTCTGATTAGAGTCATATTCTCTACGGTGTTCATCCGGGTCATGTATTAGGGTCTCTTATTTTTCTACTGTTTATAAAAACTTAGTTTTGCATCCATTGCACTCTAACATCGATCTCTTCCCTGACGATTTTACATTGCGAAAATACCCAAGTACCTAAACTCCATTGGACACAAATTTTGAATTGAACTCAACAGTGTGTTACTTTGGTAGAAACACTACTGAAGGTATATCAATGCATCTAAAACGAAATATGTGACAATCGAAAAAGAGAGCACCCATTAAAAATTAAAAACAAATTCTCGATGTCTCGAGTAATCAACACGTCAGCTGGAATTCACATATTGATCACATATGTGAAATGGTCATGAAAAGAATAACTCACTTAAAAGTTCGGCTAAATTTCTACCATCCGATTCACTTGAACAATTTTTATTTTAGTATATGATAGACTAAGGCTGTATAATAAGGGAAAACAAACCTAGAACTGATAAACTCCCCCCATAAAGGACAGAGCAATTAATTCTGAATCTTCCTATTACGACTTCCCCGAATGTTTAGGGTTCACATCTACAGTATCTACCAATACAAAGTAATCGCGTCATATAAGTCTCTAAACAATCTTTATCCAGATTATATATCTAACCTACCTGAAATAAGATCGTCTGATACGGAGCGTAATCTCGGATCGACCACAAATAACAAACTCCCGATTCCGAAGTCAAGAATCAACCATGTCAAAAGTTGTTTATTTTCTGTACTGTATCAGCACCTACCGTTTGGAGATCTCTAACACTATCGAAACAAATTTCAAATTCGTTTGGCCCATTAAAAACCTCACTAAAGAATTTCATTCTTGGTCAGCTGCAATAATATGTCAAAACCTGATGATGATGATGATGATGATGATGATGATGATGTTAACGATGATGACGACGATTATTATTATTATTATTATTATTATTATTATTATTATTATTAATGAAGCTATAGACTCAGAATTTAAATGATTGTCGTATTATACAGTAATTAAACAAAACAAAGAAATATACACAAACACACACATGAGCCCTGGGGTCTCTGTGCCCAGGGGAAAAAACGATTTTGAGCTGCTCTAGTCAGCAAAGGGGCAGCAAAATGAACAAGGTAAGATTGTCTTGAACTTTGCATAAACTTTTTGTTTTAAAGAAATGTTTCGCAGTAAGTATACTGAGAAATGAAAGACTATTATTGTTGGCATTGACCGATGATTTGTAAAACGGTCCTCTTAAACCCTGCCGGCTATGTGGAATAGGGACACTTCCATGTGGTAGCGATATGATGCAGCATAATTTAGTATATACAGGGAAAAAGTGGCAGGTGACCGTTTGAATCTGTACTTCAACAATTTGGGGGTTTAAAAACACTTTCGGACATAAATCTCGCTAGGAATACACTCCTAACGAGGAATGAAAAACAAGGCAGTACACAAACAAATCAACTCCTAATGAAGAGGCCTTCATAACACTGAATCCCGAAGCCTGTGCAGTCGCGATGCCTGATCTTATCGAGTGCGGCATATCACATCAAGTCAACGGCAAGTACGACTTAAATCCCAGTTGCGCCACATGTACAATCGTCACCTAAGTCGCATGCTGAGTTTGTACAACAAAACCTCCTGTTGTTCCGACACCTAAATCTGATACTACCACTGTAAACTGATGGGTACAGAAGCAGCTGGAGTGGCCACCTGGGACACTGAAACAGGAAAAGCTTTGGCATCGCTGCCCGGCAATGTGTCACTTCTCGTGAAAACGGCCCGTTACCTACAATTGTCTGGCTGTGGATTTTCATCATAACCAAGGTAAATTCTCGTTCGTTTAGCACAATACAACGAATTTTGTCAGGTAGCTGTCTACCTTACGGGAGGAATCTTCATCTGCAGAGCTATGAATATTATGAAATTGCATTCCGTTTCACTCTCAACTTTATGTCTTGGAATTGTTTTATATATCGGATGTTTGGGATTTTCTTCCAAATTTTGCAGCGAGTCAGACCTACGTCACATAACTCCATTCTACCATATAGATTATAGTCTCGTTCATTTCAGCCATGTATATAACCGAACAGGGAAATTTATTTAACTTAGCAGACACTTAGCAGCTCAGTTTAAACAGATATGATAAATTTCATCATAAAACTGAGAGTTTGCGAACTCAATTGTCCGACCTGACTGCATAACATGATGACTGTTATATATAATCTTTTGCAGTGCACAAACTATCTGGAAGAGGATAATTTCTATTAACTGGATTGAAATACGAACACAAACTAGGAGGCATTTGCTCAGTATGTAAAACAAAAGCTGCGCGTGGTATCAGAATCTGCTATGCAGCTACAGATTTCATACATAATAAAAGTTTTGCAAAAATAAACTTTAATCTTCCAGTTTTCAGCACAATAACCGGCACCAGCAGGAGGTATTGAAGGAAAATAGCTAACGGCCTAGCAATTGCATGAAGCAACTACCACTAGAAGAGTCGAAAAAAGTGCCAATGGAGCCAATAATGAAAGAAAAGAAAATCAGAAATGCTAGCATTATGGAAAAATTTCAGAATTCAATGAAAGCAGAGCCAATATAACTTGGTGCTTGGTCGAATAGTTGATCGAAAAAGGATTCTTTACTCAGTATATTAAATCTGGTTGGTGATTTTGATCTATATTAGTCATTCTGGAGTATTTCATCTATAAAACAGTATCGTGATCTATATACCGCAAGCACCGATGTTTCTACTCGCCTAAAGGATAAGGTATAATTTAAAAATTCTCTACAGCCAAAACGGAATGATTTTCGTTCACATCCAGCCGCCTGATATCATCATACGCTAGGAAGAGTTAGTCTCTTTTTAAGTTTAATGACAGTAATTTTATAGTATGCAAGGATACGTGGTTATATCACTTATCGGACAAATCGTAAACAAGGTGAGAAAGTTAAGATCAGTAGCTGGTGATGCACACAATTCTGGTCCTGAAGCACCTCTGCACTGTATTATAAATAATTCTTAATACCACTAGACTTTCTGACAAAATCAGATCATTGTTAATTGTATCCATGTGCTCTTCCTGAGAATTTCAAAGTGAACATAGGAAGCGCTAGTGGTTCTGCGAGTGTTGCGAGTCTATGCTCTTAAAATAAGTAACAGAAAAGAGTGAAGACAACAAGCTTCGTAAAATTTAACAAATAATTTATTTCCCTAGAATGCAAAGTGAAAAATAAGATAAAAGAACTTGTGATATTGAGAATTAAATCAAAAATAATCCAAGAATTAAAGACACAAGTCCTAGTGATAAAAAGTCCTGAATAAAAAACTCAGTTCAAATCCCGAAGAGATCCAAAATTGAAGACGATGACGTGTCTGTTATAGCCTACGAAGTACTGATGTGTCAACAGTCTCTTGTTGAATCACAGAAATATTATTCCAGAATTGAATTCAGCATAAATTCCAATGAATGTCCTTGTCCAAGAATTTTTTCAGAGCACTTTTGTATTTCCAGAGAAAATAATCACTTGAATTCAATAATTTGAAGAAAATAAAATTCAGCCCAAACTGGACACAACATAATACAACATAAAGTGCTTGATGTTAAAGCACAACTGGTAGAATCTAACAGTCACAAGATAATATAGTTCTCTGATTGACCCCAGGTCACAAATTAGCATTTTCTAGAAACAACCATTTCCTAATGGAAAATAACCTTCTCGAATGATCTAATGAGCCTTTTTTACTTACAACACAATAGCCTAAAAAGTTCACTTAGGATTCTCCAAAGCCCTGACCCAAATCAACATGTTCACCTGAATAATAATTCGGTTAATTAGCTCATACATATAGAATAATGAAGCTATTATTAGTTGTTTACATCAATGAAATAAAAAAAAATTTTAAAAAGTCAATCAGGTCAAAAAGAAATGAACTCAATTTTGGACAAGGTCAAGTCCAGGAAACAATGTTACATTACAATAACATGTAATGGAATACTACAAATTTAAAACTAACAGACAAACAATTAAATTAAATATACATAACACTAGAAATTGATTATATGGAAAATACAAGTCTATGGCATAAAGTGGCAAAATGCAAAATGTCCTTTGAATATAATGCGGTTAGTTCCATTATTTTGTATCTCCAGCTTTCTTCTTATGTCTGTGAAATTAGGAGAGATTTGAAAGAAGACGATACAAAACGGGTACACATAAAATATCTAATTTCACACCGAATGTTGATATATTGAGAGCACGATCGGCATCCACCTCATTTAAATAGGTATATGCGCATCATTAAATATTGATTCAAATTGCTAAACACCAATGATTATATTCTTCAAAAATATGCAAATTACTGCTTACCGATTGCGAAAGAAGAACAATAAACAATAAAAACTAGGGTTTTAAAGTGAGAACTATTATATTGAGATCATGATTTGCAGAAGTCTGGTATTACCCTAATTCAGTCTATTTTATCGCTTTTTAACCAAAGACTAAAAGACACATTTCATTTTGACTGGTGTCCAACAGTTACTTCGAAATGTTCATATATGTGTAAAGATATCAAAGATATGTTCGAAACCACTTCTTATATCAGAATAATTCCTAATATCAGCCACATAAATGCTTTAAGTAAATTAGGGGTCTCATAAAACTCGTTAAATATCGAGACTGTTAAACATGTAGGAAACGAACGACATGAAAGGATACATGAACATTGTGTAAATAATGAATCCGAATATTAGTATCATTTTGTCTTAATCTGTCCTCTTTATCTCTCACTTAGAAAATCTTATGTTGATCCTTATTATTGGCAGAAATAAAACATACAAAACTACTTCAATGGCTTTAAAACCTCTAAAATACCTAGGTAAATATACTGTATTCATACAAAGATTATCTTCTCTCTCTCTCTCTCTCTCTCTCTCTCTCTCTCTCTCTCTCTCTCTCTGTAAGTCTGTCTCTGCTATCTCTCAAAGGATTTGTGTGCACACATGTTTTTATCGCCATTATTCATTAATGTATTCATTTATTTATGCAACAGTGCAATTGTATATGGATTATGTATTATACTGACTATGTGCTTTCTTCATACGTCAAATCAATCCAGTTCTGTTCTGTTTGGTTCTGGTAGCCAAAAGCACGAAATGAATATTACATGCTTGCAGAATGACACACTTATATCAGAATGAACTGCACTTTCAATGGCATATACAGAAACGGAACAACTTTCTTGTACTTTATCACTGTAGAGCGAATTAACGACATTGCAGCCAATACAAGCTTTACAAAATATTACACTTGATTCTTCCAGAATGAGTTTAAAGGGTATTTTGATATTATGCAAAATGTGGAGAATGTTTATGCAGACAGTATGTTCAACACAGCAATATAACTTAATTCAGTAACTATAGTCATCTTCCAAATATCGTTTACCTGCAAGGTTGTCTCTTGAGGTAACATAAAGTTAATAAACTATTTTCACCTTAAATGTATTTATCTGATCAAGAGTGACTTTGAAATAATCATGCAAGTGTAATGGAATTAACAAGTTTACTTCTGAAATGTCGATAGTAGCATAGTCGTTCAATATTACTAATATACTTTTTTGCCTCCATTTAACTAAAGTTTTTTGGTATGTATTAGCTAATGAACCATCCATAAAAATTTGAAAAATCTTGATGCATGACCTTGATCATTAGTACTCACCATTATTATGATGAAATAAACTCTTTCTCCGCCTAGTATTCAAGCTTTGCTTTGCAGGATCGGTGCATTACGATGCTAGTTCCATCTGTTATCTGCTCTCAATAATGTGTTTATGTATAACTTGTGAGAGACTATCTTACGTTCCTGATGATTGAGAATTTGTTCAAGGATCCGGTTTGTACCGGAGCACTTAGCCAGTTCAGGATTACTGTTATAGATGATGCGGGTCTACACTGTACATCTTCATACAAGCAATTTCTAAATTTTCACTCCTAATTATGTAGCGAGTCATTAAATTTGCATTTATTCAGTGCAAATTGGGACGAACATATTTATATCGTTGTAACTAATAGGCATAATTCAATAATTAGACAAGAGGTCTAGAGTGATCAATATTTACCTACTGAAACCTACGCTTATAACAATTAATTTTTGGAGCGTAATACGCGCGTAATGAGACAATATTTTGCATGTAGTTATTTTATCGTTGTAATTGTATGGTTATTGTATAATGAATGTAGTGTTACAGCACGACAAGCATTTCCTGTCCGTTTCATCTTTCAGTGAAATTGGTTATTAAGGCTTTCCCCCAGATAATCACATACGAAGGTGTGCATTCACGTGTACTTTAGCAAGATAATTTGGTCATATATATACGCGCAGGATTCGTATACTTCAACACCTTTTTATCGTGTGGAATAACCTTCTTATGAAAATTTGACCGAAAGCTCAAACCCACCATTCACTCTGGTTGACCAGATTGCATATAAGTAAGAAAATAATACAAATGAATACAAAAATGACACAAAATCACTTCGCTATTAGTTTCTGGTCAGAATGTCATATATTTAGCAAGTGTTCGTGGTAAATGCTATCCACAAGTAAGAAGAAAAGTCATCACATGCGTAAAATTTGAGAATAAGGCCAATACTTATATACAATTTGCACCTATCTTTACGTGAACTGAATGAAAAATATAAAGTAGGAAGCACACACAGTATCTAATCTTGTCTCCTTCCAAAATATCCCCACATGGTCTTATGTAAACTGAATGAAAAATGTAATGCAGGAAAGTACGAGCAGCATCTCATTTGATCTCCTTCGTTTGATTCCGTATATCAGCTAACCAGGTTAGACCCAGCATGCGATCATCTAAGAACATATCTTAATCAGTAATGCCATCTCTTGAAATGTCCAAAATTCATTCTTTAGAGGAGATATTCGCCAATGGTGAAATGATTTTCTTTCCTGTCATCATACTTAAATTTAAATAACAGTGTCTAAGTTGCCGTCAAAAAGTTTTCAGAACTATCTTTGTTTGTCCCCCGCAATATTCTTATGTAATGAAGCCAATCTTTGGATCATACAGTAGACTGATTCTTTTATCATGACTTTCTCTGCGGCATGGCGAGAAAGGAAACCTTGAATTTTTATACCGGAGTCATAAAATGGCACATAATTAAAAGCCAAGAGGCTCGATTTACTAATTATAAGGATTCATTTCGTGTCACGCGTACGAAATGAGATGAATTAGCCTGCACGCCAGAAAACATTCACGTATATTGTTTGGGTTTTTCTTTAGATTAAGACAAGTTTAATGAAATTCAATATAAAGAATGAAGATTTCGATTTATTGATTATCCCCCACCAAACAACGCCTCTCTCTCTCTCTCTCTCTCTCTCTCTCTCTCTCTCTCTCTCTCTCCAAAATATCACAGCAGAAAACTCGAAATATATGTACATGAAGATGCAAGCTCTTATTTCAAATAATTTACAAATTTCCATTTTGGTGGAAACAATTAAACTTGTCCTAAATTTCGCTTTTTAATTTTATTTTATTAAACACCATTGACATATATAATATCTTCTTCGTGCAGCTCTTTAAATACGTTATAGGACAGTTTATCCTCTACAATTTATTTATTTATTTATTTATTTATTTATTTATTATTATTATTATTATTATTATTATTATTATTATTATTATTATTATCAAAAACCCTTTTAAATAATCCTACATACACTTTTGTTTTCGAGACACCGATTGATGTGTAGGTTCCGTTATACATGGAGGCAAATTTATGTTCTTCAAAGAAGGCAGCAACATATATGGATCAACCACTTCATTGGCATCAATATCATTTTCATAGAACATGAATTTAGATCAATGTCCGATCCGTACTATATTGATCGGAACTACTGTCATAATATCGTTCTATCCTTGTCAGATTAGAGCTCAGTATTTCTGTCCATATTAAAATCGTATTTATATTTTACAGTCTGATTATTGTTATCATATGCATTGCTAACGATGATCGATGTCAAATCGCCTATCAGGCCCTGACAAACTATAGATGGGGGGAGGGCGGTGATTATTCATCCTGTCGTGCTTATCTACGAAGGAATGAAGCAGAATATTAGTCATGCTATCATGATCTATTCAAGTATCATAAACGATATAAGAAGGATAAATTTATTCATAAACGTGTGATAAGTTTAAAGGAATGCACTGCACAGAACCAAAGACGCATATCAGTTTGTTACAAAGATA
>JAECUM010008149.1:0-10416 GCA_016617855.1 Megalonaias nervosa | reverse complement strand
GATCGTGTTGGTTTCCATAAATTTTTCTCCTGAGCGAAATGAGCCGCTACAGATGGAACTGTAAAACAATTATTTAATTAATTGTCTAACTTTGACATCGTCTGAAGTATATTTCAGCGCAAGATGTTCCATTTCTACATTAAGAGATTCTGTACGGTAAATATCACCATTAGGCCGTACAAACTGATCGTAATAATCATATTCTGAACTTTGAAATAACCAAACGGATACAGGGTCACTTTTACGGATATTTTTGATAAAATCATATATATATCCATCATAAAATTTAACCGCTCTATCTCGTGGAAATATTGTTACTGCTGAGGTCCACGCATGCGAATTATGATCAATAATATCTATAGGAGCTCCATTTTTTATGTATTTTGGTTTATACAAAATCTCTCCGGTTAACGTCTTCACTGTTATTGGAAATCTTAATTTCTTTTCTAGATCAGCAGCATCTTTAATAGATGCTCCAGTATCTTTAACTGACTCTGCCCACATATTTATTTTTTTACGTCTTAAATCTGTTAAACCATTACCACGTATCGCGTTTGTAAAGTGTTCTGTAACTCGTTCAGCTACACAATTTATTCTTGACTCTGACAGTCTCATCGGCTTGAGATCCCCGACGTCAGGTTTATTATTCAGCGGATATATTGCATATACAACCGCAGTAACTGGATATGCACGTTCATAATATAATTTGTCAACACCGGTTAGTATTCCGGGTTTAGATTTATTACTCAAAAGAACAATATTATTTCCTGACTGTATGCGGACTGGATCACGCTTGTCACGAATAATCCAAGTATCTTCTTCTGTATTTACAATAAATTTTATTAAAATAAAATATTTTTTATCATCAAGGTGATTAATAATCGCTTTTCCTTGTTTGTCATTCATTATAGTATCTACAATATTTCCGATTCTGAATGTTGACCATACATGAGCAGCACCATTATTACGAAATTCCCTCTTGGCTTCACGGATACGTTCGGTTATATCCTCATCCGTTAATGCCAGATCTTGCATCAAAGTACTAAATTTATATTCTGATAGTCTGTCAAGATCAAATCTGGCTCTTTTAGGTTCAATTGCCGATAATTCGTTCATATAATTAAGACAAATATTTAAATTAAAATTTTAGTATATATATAATGCTTGAAACAAAGAACAAATGTGCTTGGCTCAAAATTGGATATACTTCTCCTTGCAATAAATCGTGCGTGAACAAATACTGCGGAAATCATGCGCAAAGTATCAAAAATGGAAGTACAGGACCAATACCATGTGTGCAATGCGGTATTGGAGTAAGAGGAAAAACTCAATTGTGTTTAAAATGTGGCGGAAAAAATACAGGGAATTAAAACGATATTATGACAAAAAAAAATAATACTTTGACATTGTCAGGTAAATCTCCTATAAAAACCGTAGAAGATTATCTGACCAGATTTCAAAACAATGATTTAGACAAATAATATTATTATATAAAATGACTCAGACAAATCAGACTTATGATGAAATGATCGACAATGATATTATAAGAAAATTGAAAATTGAGTACTATGAGAAACACGAATTTGTTAAACATCCAGTATATACAAATTATGAAGCATCCCGAGATGGTGTAATCAGACACTGCAGATTAAAGAAACCGGTTGGTAGTCTTAATAATAAAGGTTATTTTAGATTTACTGCTGGGGGAAAACATTATTACTCTCATATATTCATATTCGAAAGTTTTCGTGGAGTAGTTGAAAATGGACTTGTAGTTGATCATATTGACAGAGATCCCAAAAATAATCGGTTATCTAACCTGCAAGCTATTACACCTAGTCAGAATTCTGCACGTGGAAATACTAGAAAATGTAAAAAGTTTCCAAGAAGATCTATTAAATCCGTAAATACAGAAACAGACCAAGAAATAACTTTTCCCTCAATTAGTACAGCTGCAAAACATTTTAGCATACATCCACAATCAGTACAAAATGTTGCAGATAATATTACTAAATCTGCATATTCAATAAAATATGATAAGTCGATAATATTTGAATATATCTAACTCTGTCTTCCTAACAAAAAACAAATAAATATTTTTTTTTACTATTTAGTTCGACTCTATATTTTGCCATGGGTACCTTCACCGTCGCTCTCAGTGTCACTTTCATTTTTGACAGAATCAAATAACATAATCTTTCTTAACTGCATTACACGATTTTCCACAATCTTCTTTTTCTCGTATTCACGAGATAGTTCGGATCTGATATTTTCGATTGAACGTGCAAGAGGTGCAAATAGCTTTACCCGTTTTTCATTTACCATTGCCAAGGATTCTAACATAGACTGATAGATTAATTTTACGAATTTATAATTTGATGGTAATGTGTATTTATTTTCAAATTTTCGTTGTTTTAATATTTCATAATCACATAATATTTTTTCAGGATCGAGATTATCGGAGAGATTTATTCCGTTATGTTTTAATTTTTTAATAGGAGAAATAATATCATTAATGTTTTCTTGGTTCATTATATATATAAATATTTCTTTAAAATAAAAAATATTTACAAAACATATAATCACAACACAACCCCATATGAACTCCTAGTTTGTCATATGACATGCTAGCAAGTTCAGGGGCATTTGAATTAATCCTCATGTGACCCCCTAGGTTGCCATATGACATCCTATCAGGATCAGAGGAAATTCGAAAGACGAAACAGACAGACACAATTTATCGTCATGTGACCCCCTAGGTTGCCATATGACATCCTAGCAGGATCAGAGGTTACATATAAACTTATCTTAATGAACATATGATTGTATGAACATGAATATATACAAATGGTGATGACGAGGGAATCTTGTCTACGCCCAACAGATTTTGTACACTCTCCCCCCATACAAAACCCCTGGGAGTGCAAAAGGTACACCCAACACGTGTTTACATGGTGGGAGAGTGTGTTTTGTCTGTTGGGTTTCGTACCCCCAATTATAAATAGCATCCGTCGCCAAATGCAAGATAATATATCTTTAGCATTTTTGGAGACTCGAACACGCGAGAGTCTGCCCAACTTCGATCTACGTCCAAACGCCTTACCACTTCGGCCACTGCTCTCTTATCAATAATACAGTTAAATTTAAGTATATAAAATATTTGCGCTGTCTCACAGAACTTGTATTACTAATAGAATGTAGAACTGTACTTCAATTTTTCAAAATTCATAAAATAATTGCACGTATGAGTTATAGTTCGTTAAGGTCAAAATACATGTGTTAGAGCTAAAAATAACTCTACGTACTTGGTATATAAAACTGACGTGAATTTAAAGTCATCAGAGTCAAAAGGTGCATAAATATCCCTCTCTGTTACAAATTACTGATTCACTAACAGCTAATTGCTTACAGAAAACAAATAAATCATCAAATAATTAACGAAAAACAAAATATATTCGTTGTCTGTAAATCGAACGTAGTAGTAAGGGAAATAATCGTTTAATTTACTCTGCAGAGAGAGATAGCGGAGTTATCTCGCTTTATTATATATACAATTGCTTTAATCATAGGAATTGATTATTATTCAGATTTTATTAATTTTGATTAGTAAACTACCCATCAGATAAAGAAATTTCTAACTATTTCATTAACAATAGTACCTATTTACCCATCAGATAAAGAAATTTCTAACTATTTCATGAATTAGACTACCTATTTACCCATCAGATAAAGAAATTTCTAACTATTTCATGAATTAGAGTACCTATTTACCCATCAGATAAAAAAAATTCTAACTATTTCATATATTTACTTATCAGATTATTTAAAATCAGATTATTTCAGAATCAGATTTCCCCCCCCCCCCGATTATTTACTCAGACGTTCTACGAGCGTATATACAAATTAATATTAAGTGATTCTTGTCTTAGATCCAAAATGTATCCTGTCTGGTCAGTAAGTTTGAAATTTATTCTTGACAATAATGGATTATGTACACGTAGATAAATTGGATTAATTGGCTCAGATACAATTAACCACCCGGGCGGTACTTGAGGTGTAAATGCATATAATATATACCCCTGTTGGGCCTCGTTAGACTTTGAAAGATCTACTTGATGGCTGTCATCAATTACGTCACATACTAGATTGACCGCGATCGTTGATGTTATATTAACAATACCAGGTGAGATATGGCGGCCTCCTCCATGTGGATCATTATTATATTTAAGAATAGTTGGTGTAGGTATTAATTTTTTCCATGAATCACATATTCTTTTAAAGTGTTCATCAATAAGATCATTAACTGATTTCTTTAGCTCTTCAGACTTAAATCCCTGAATTACAAATGTTGGTAGCTGTTCTTCTGTGATTCCATAATATTTAAGAAATACTGTTTTAAATAAACGTTTATAGCTTACACGCTGAATAGGATCATCTTCATTAACTATGTAAGTATTAAGAAATCTATCTGCCGTTTAATGTTTTTTCTCTGTCAACGATAGCCTTATTTACATATTCTAAGTCTGATGCAACCTGATTCAAATGTTGTATTGTTTCAATTATTTGATTTTTTAAGTCATCGTTGTAGGAAGTGCTGATGCTGGAAAATAAATTTTTTAGATCATTAAGTACACGTCCATATTCAGATTTAATTGGTCTTGATTTTGAGTTAATTTCTTCAACATTAATTGTTGCTATTCTTGTTGTACCTTTACCCCGAACGAAATCTATAAAATGAGTATACTGTGCATAACTACGATAAGCATCTTGACTCTCTATAAACGGATAAGTTTTTCGATATTCTGGAAGTTCTATAAATTTTTCAACATCTATGACGAAATCAGATCGTTGTGGTTCTGGTGGTCCTTGATAAACCGGTGGAACTTCAGGCCATCCTAATACTGATCTAATCGAACTTTGATAAATATCTACAGAATAATCAGGGGAATTTATTTCAATCACCGCAGATAATGTTGGTTCGTGAACAGTAATTGCTATTTTTGATTCCTTTCCCGTAATAGATTTAATTCTGCGTTGGAACTCATCATTAATCTGCTCTATTTGATAACTGCCCGTTGGAATAGCAACTACCTGCCAATCAGGAGTTCCAGCAGGCTTATTCTTATTAGCAAATACTAATGAATTATTTGGCTGTAGTCCACCAAATGGTTTTGATCTAATATTAGGCCAGCTATAATAAACTCGCAATTGTGCTAATGCTATTTCCTTTGCTGGAATTGATGTTGGAAAATTGACACTAAATTCAGGATTGGTCGAACTTAACGATATCATAGTAGTTTTTGACGGAGTCGTATTAGTGACGATCTGCTGAAGTAACTCCCTGTCTGTCATTATTATTATCGTTGTTATTTAATTCGTTAAAATCATTAGCGATCACCTTAAATGCGTCATCATAGGTTTTCATCATCATCGCGAATTCAGTATCGGATATTTCACCATCACTAACACATGAAGAAATATACAAAGATAGTTTAGAGCATGCCTCTGCCACTGTATGTAATTTAATCATATAATCGTGCAATTTAGCATTTGTACAGGTATCTATCTTTTTAGCTATAACACCGAGAACACCAGCAATAGTCGTTGATGCTGAAACAATGATGGTTATAACAGTAGGTGCTATCATCGTCAATGTTGATAAGAATAATCCTGTTCCAGCAATAACAGCAGAAACAGAGTAAACAACTACATCAATAACAACTATACGCCTTTTGTATTTTATTTATTTTCGTGTTATAATAATCGATACAATTATTTAGTTTAGTCAAACGCTCACATACCTGATTGCATCTGTAACTTTGAACGTCGATGCGAGACTGAGATCCTTGGTTTTGATTCATTATACTAACAACGTCCTTTAATTAAGTTTCAGCTACGAATTCTAGGCACCACCAGTAACGTCTCGTTGATATTAACGTAAAGATTTCTTTGATATTCTTGGTTAGCATCACCAATAGAGGATTATGATATACATTCGGTGATAATGAAGTTGCCGCAATAATTTCCGAACCGTATATAGATAACCTGTATAACCCAGTTATTTCTGCGGTATGTTCGAGTGTGTTATTTTGCGGTGTCCATGTTGTTGATCCTGATGCTACTGTGTACACGATATTTTTAATTTGTCCGTGTGGAATTTTAATCAGATTAGTTTTTGAACAATATTAGGTATTCCACTGACAATATCATTGAGTTTCATGTTAACGTCGGAGAGTTTTATGTCAACGGTTGGTTGTTCCCCAAAAAAAATCTTTAATGGCTTTGTTTATATTTCTACGAAAATTTAAAAACGTTTCCACATGTCTAGAAAAAGTATTACTGAGTACTGAGTGTAGTTATTTCGTCATTAATTGTTTTTAGAGGAATTACCTTATCATCGACGTATTTCTTCGTCGCAGCATCAAAATCAGATTCTGGTGTTCTAAGATTGTTAATGCCATTATTATTCATATTAAGAAATGCACGCATTATACCGCTGTTGGCCAATACGTACTTAGATTCTTGATCGTCGACATATTTCTTTGTTGTAGCGTCTGTATCTGCGACTGGGTTTCCAAGGTCTATAATTTTATTTTGATTCATAATAATGTCACCCGTGAACAAATCACCAACTTTCTTAATATAATCGCTGACTGACGTACCGGAATCTTGTATTTTACCCTGATCAGTAAAAGTAACGATATTATTAACAACCGCATTAGGAACTCGTATAAGTATATCTGGCAGTTGTATATTACTAGTTTTTAATCGTCCTTCCTTATCCTGAAAAACAACTACTTCATTTTGATCAACACTGGTTATGTTTAATAAATCATCAATCTCATTTCTGAGTTGATCGAGAGTTGCGTATTTAGATAAATCAGCTTGCTGCTGAGCTTTACCACGAGAAGATCTTCCGTAAATATCCACCATTATATTTACTAATGTCTGTTTAAATGTGACAACGTAGTATATTCATATACAACTTTATGAGGTGGTTATGTTGATTTTGATACAGCATCAAGTACGTTAAGTACTTCTCGACCACATATTGGTGGATCAGTTAATGTTTGTGTTGGTAGCGTTGAATACCATATTGGAGTACTTTGATCGCCGCTAACATACTTTAAGAATTCTTTTGGTGGAGCTAGTCCATATGAATCAAAATAAATAATTCCACGTGGATCAATTGCATATCCAACCCAATGTGTGCCTGGACCAGAGTTTTTATCGAGATTAATAATACCGGTTTCAACATTGTTTGGTTTTTTGGTAATTGATCACGCATAAAAACTCCTCTGAAATTTTTTATTTTTAATTTTTTAGCAGCATCTAGTAAATCAAAATTGGACATAGGAGATATTAGTAAACTGTCCCTGGTAATCTTAGGCCTTTTCCGTACCATGAATGTGGAGTCCCTGGCAATCTTAGACCCCTTCCCTTTTTTTTGATTCCCTGTCCGGTTGCTTTCTTTAATGCCATTCCAGCAGCGGTTCCAACAGCGCCTAATGCAGCTGCTTTTGCAACAGCTGGGGCTGCAGCGGCAATTAATGCTGGTATAGCAGCAAGAAGTGGAAATATACCACCCGTCTTAACGATGTCTTTAATGGCACCCGCAGAAAGATTAAGTTTTATACCTTTATTTGATTTTTTGGCTTCATTGAAATGACTGAGCTGACGTTCTGTAAGAAATAATTTATTTGAACCGCTCATCTGCTCTTTCTTTAGCGATATTTTTAATCCACAGTCATTTTATGATGCTGATTGTATCCTTTTAATCTGACCAGGAGTCAGACTAACACTAACGTGATTATATGACATTATAATTATCATAGATGATCTAATTACATGTTTTCTACTGGAGCATCAACTACTCGCATTCGTCCACCAGCATCTTCAAGTAACATCGATTTATCGCTGAGTATAACAGCAATTGCTCTGTAATTAGGGATAGCTCCAATATCTCTATTAACATGAGCTCGAAAATGTATATCGACTACTGACTCTCTGGTTAAATCTAAATGTTCGAGCGAAAAGTAATAAATTGGATATAAAGTTGTAAAATCTGTGATATTTGTAAACCAGTATCAATATTTTGATCACGTCCCATGAACGTCATTAATCGATGATATGCACGTGCTACATGATTTTGATCGAAATTCAACAATATATCCTCGGATGGTTCTTGATGTCCATTTATCCTTAAAGAAACTTCAGAAACACCAAGTTTGTCAAATATCATTATGCTTTCATCTCGATCGTTTACTCGTGCAGCATTTTGAAGCGCAATAAATATATGTCGCGGTGCAGAAACACCTTGTTGTGATGCTATTTGCCATGTAAATAAACCATTAATATTACTCTGGATAGCATCTGTGGTCATTGTCAACCATGATAACATTGATTTACCACCTTGACTCATAAAAGATATTAACCTATCTTCTTCAGATATTGTTGGAGTCATCACTGGCATCCATAATGAAAGCTTAGTAAGAATTACTCTACCAGCATCAACTACACCAGGTCGCCAGATTGCATCATCGTCGGTTGCTTTTCGTACAAGTACAACTGTATGCTTAGCTCCAAAGATGACTTTCCTGACATTTCTACAGAATCCAAATATATGTGAAAGTGGAATTGCACATGAAAATGCTCTCCTGTCACCTTTTAACATTGATTTACGTGCTGCAAATCCTAAGTTGAAATTTGCATTCATCGATAATACTGCAGGGGCATCTGCAGCTCCTCCTGCAGCTCTCACATCACCTACATTAACGTTTCTACTTTCTGTAAAATCAGTTGTATCCTTTGCAAACATCATTGATGGACCAGCCGATCCTGAATAATCATCGCTGTATCGTGCTAGACCCAATATCGTTGTGGCGACGTCGACGTCTTTCTGAATTGATTCAATATTTTTTCCGTCAATCATGTACGTAGCGCTGTCAAATAACGCCATAATACCATTATTAACAAAACCAACAATAACATTAGCTCCATATGCTACTGGTAATGCAGGATTAGCGATATTTAAAATTTCACCTTCTACTTCAATAAAAGCCTCAGCGGGTAAGAAATACCTACTTGTATCCTGAACTTGTAATTCAATTCGTCCACGCTGATCTGGAATTCGAGCGTCATAAGAATAATATTGATAATCACGTACAGACTCATCTTTGAGTACTGGTGCGTCCATGTCGAATGCGGGATCAGATATACGCTTAAACATCTTTATTATAATTATTATCGTCTAAAACGAAGACCACTTCCTGCTATCAGACTAGCGGTTATATTTTTTTCTTTTTCTGACATTGGTACATCAGCCAACTCTGCTAGTTTTTGATTAGCAACTTGATTTATTACTTTACTGACATTTGCAGGCATTACTTCAGTACTAGGTAATTTTACTGGTGGTTGAGGTTTTCGTCGTGTTAATCGTGCTAGTCTATCTTTGATCGCTGAAAACGCTTTACCAGCGAGATTACCCATAGCACCAATACCTTTTTCACGAACAACATCAATAAATAGCTTTCATTCTCAGTTGCTTTGCGATCGGTATTGTTTTTGGGGCTATCCTTCTAAACAGACCCTGTACAACATCACCTAGTCCATCTCCGTAGGTTGTTTTGTATACTGGTAATCGTGAGTTTATTACCCTGACCATGGTTGGTCCACGTTGAGTACTATGTACGATCATTTTATTATAGTAATTGTATTTAATTACGTACTCAGTCACTATGGTAGTAATCGGCAATTTCGTTAATAAGAGACTGATAAACATCAACGTCCATGATACCGCCTGTAAATAATCGTCTGCAAATATCGGCTGCTTCATTAATTATTTCTGGAGAATTATTACCAGCTCGTTTTCCTCCGATGAGAATTTCTAATCGATCAACATCAGCAAGGACATTATTAGGACAGGTAATAAGACCACTTCCCTGATTAGTAAATCCACCTGCAGTTTTAATTTCAGATTCCCCCCGTGATTCTTCTTCCTCTGTTGTTCTAACTGATTGTCGTGGCGATTGCAATTGTTTCATCATTCTTTTTAAATGTTTATCTTGTTCTAGTTTTTTTTTTTTTTTTTTTTGTTTTATTTGTTCCATTAGTTGTAATTGTGGGGATTGTGGTGATTCAGATTGTAATTGTTGTGGTGATCGTTGTGGTGATGATGATAACTGTTGTGGTAATCGTTGTGGTGATGGTGATAGTCGTTTTACTTGTTTAGCTTTTTCTTTTATATGTTTATGTACAGCCTCATCAAATTCATTAAAATCTTTAATATCTTCATTAAATCTAATTTCTGGAATACCAGTATATATGCGATATACATCCTTAATCCAATTGGCAGAGCTCAGAGATTTAACATGTTCTGGTTTTACATATTTTTGTCTTTCATAATATCCAAACGCG
>JAECUM010008148.1:0-95360 GCA_016617855.1 Megalonaias nervosa | reverse complement strand
TGCTTGACAGTGAGTTGGTAGCATGGTCTCCTGCAGGCATATTACATCTGGAGGTTGGTCAGAGTCGTTGATGGCTGCAACTAGTTCAGCGTGATTTTTATAAAGTCCTCTACAATTCCATTGCCAGATATTCAACGTAGTCTGACCATTTCTTTTGATTTGTGGGTGCTGAGTAGATCCTTGTCTCTTTTTTGTGTTAGGAGGTCGTTGTTTGGCATTTTTGTATGAGGTAAACTTCTCCCAATGTCTTTGTACGCCAACCTTTATACCTTGTATTTCTTTTATGGCGAGGTATTTTTTAATTTGTTGTTTTGATGTGCACCTTACCATGATGCAGTTTTTGTTCATTGGGATGATGTTAAAGTTATTTCTTTGTTGATTTTGTAGTTTCTTGGCTATAGTGGCTGTGTTGATTTTGGCAAAGTTCCTGTCTCTTCTGTCGATGAATATTGTAAGATGAGTTGAATATTTTCTGGCTGCTTCCTATTGATGTTGTTGAGTGTTTTCTTATTGTTTGTGTTAGGGTTGGATTGACGAGTCTTGGTTAGTGATGGATTGTTGAATTCATGTGGGTTGGATGAGTTCTTGTCATGAAAGTCTTGTTGAGTGTCATGGCCTCTGCTCACGGGCACCTCAGTATGGGATTGACTTTGATAATAGAACGTTTCTGATTGAGATTCAGAAGATGAGTAAACTGTGCTTGCTGTTGCTGTATTGGATTGGCCAGGCTCTTGACTGTAATATATATGTCTGAGTGTTGTGTGATGTGTATTTGCATTTTTATTATTGAACATGGGGAGGGGCTTACCTGTCCTTTGGTCTGGAACAGTTGGAGTTGGAGTTGGAGTATTATGTAATCTTGTGTCACTGCTTTCATCTTTGTTTTCATGTGAAGCATGTTGCATGATTGTTGTTTTGATTCTGTTTCCTACTTTCAATGGTTGTTTTCCCTTTGGTCCTCTTGCATGGTCTTGAAATTCCATATTCCTTGTGTTTTTTGGTATAATCGCTCTGGAATTTGTAGCAGTAGGGATTATTCCTGGGTTAGATTCATACATTGTAGGCTTTTGGGTTGTAATTTGTGGTTGATAGTAAGATGGTCCTGCTTGCTGACTATCATGGAGTGTGCATCTCTTCTTGGGGTTGTTGGGGTTGCATATACTACTTTCTAGTTTCCTCTTGCTATGTTGAGATGGAGTTGGTGTTCCTGGTTCCATTGTTAGTGCTTCAATTTTGCTCAGATGATTAGAGCAGTAAGTGTCCAGATCTCGTATTGGAATAAGTCGTTCCCTTGAATCAGGTTGAAATAATGAAATGGCATCCTCTACTGTTTTGATTGCCCATTCTGTTCTGATGATTTGCATGGTTGGTGTTGCTGGTGGGAATGTTCCAACATGTGTGATCCGGTTTGTATCCTGTGCACTCCTACAAAAATAGATTATATCCTTGGTAACTTGTGTTGTTCTTGACTGTGCGATACTCCTTAATTTCCTCCCAAGGTTGTAGGCTGTAATTGCTTCTTGTCGTTTACTGTTATTGAGTTTCATTCTCAAGTTAGGTTGTGATGCCATGGTTATGATTAGGTTTATTTAGTTACTGGGGTTGATAATGTGGGTCGGGGTGAGTATGATAATAACAGTAACAATAGTAAATTAATAACAAGAAAAATAATAATAATATTAGTGATGTTAGTGTAAATAATGGTATGATAGTGAGAATCAAATGTAGAAGCCAGTGGTTTGTATAGAAGAAAGATAATGAGACCAGTACAAGAATTATTATTGATATTGGTAAGATATGAGTAATAGTGATAAAATATTAATAAGTATATTTATTTTTGATATGTCTAATACCGTTTGATATGATTTGTTATGTTTGTATTATTAAATAGTAGGTATTGATGATTTATTTGCATTAGAGTAAAGTGTGAGGTAATAACAATAACAATAATATGTAACGAGTTAAGAGAAATAATGATAATAATAATAATATGGATTGTAAATATAAAAAATAGTTTTAGTATTATTTGTTGATTTAAATAGTTACTGTTGTAATGTAGCGATAATGAAGATGATATTGTAAATGTTGCTATTACTGGGTGGGGTGGTGATGGAAATTGTACTTAAAATAAATATTACTAAATCGAATAATGATAAGAATACTGATTATAATAATATATGAAATTTGTATTTGTGATAATCTTCAAGATATGTTGATTGACTGTTAAGAGTAATGATTACAATAATAAGAATAGTAATAATAATAAGATTTATGACAATGTTAATAGTACTATAATTAGTAATAATGAGAACAACAATAATAATATCTCAGGAGTTATGATACTACTAGTATTAGTAGTAATATTACTTTACTGTAAATTATAGTTTTGTTGTAGAGATTATATGATGATGTTGAGATGAATGGATTATATATATGACTTGGAAGTGAGGAATGGGTGGGTGTAAGTGGAGTTGAGGTGTGTATAATTAAGTAGGTTGTAAGTAATACCATTAATAGTAGGATATTAGAAACCAATATTGATGATGATGGTATGGTGAATTTATTGGATTTATGTTTGATTTTGTTACTGATATTGTGTAGATAATCTATGCTTTAAACAAAAATTTGTATAAATTATATTAATACTAATTATAATAATAATGATAATTTAATATGTGATAATAGGAAAGATATGGTTATCAGGATTGATGTCAGTAACTATAATATTAGGTATACTTATCTAAATAAGATGATATATTGATGAGTGTTGTTTTGTTTGAGTGTGGGTGATGTCTATTTTAATTTTGTATAAATAGTATTTTGTGGATGTAATGGAAGTAATTTTGAGTTTTCCACTATTTTATTGTAGTATGGTTGTGAATAAAATATTAGAATGGATTATAATTTGTTATAGAAAGGTGATTGTGAAAAAAATAAAAAAAAATAAAAAAATAAAATAACAATAACAATAACTGGACTGTTTGATAAATTAATAACAATAACAATAACAATGAAGGCTAATATATGGGAAAATATGCCGTGTACTTATTGGTATTTCGCTACTATATTTGAATTTGATAATGAATCAGTTAAATTAATGAGTGTTATTGTACTTGAGGGAGAGAGTGAGGATATTAGATTTGTTTTGATTTGATGTTGAGTAAATATTGTTAATTATAACAGTAATAACACTATTAATACCAAAACTTACCATAACCCCCCAAAAAATGGAACGCGCGGACCTAAAAGAACCACTCACGATGATTTTATTTACAAACAGAGACACAAATTTTATCGGACAAGACAGACAAACGAAGTGAGGATTTTTACTGACAAAAGAAACGAAGTGCTTATTAGACACAATTGTTTGGCAATTGAATTAGTATGTCTTTTCTAGAGTATTGGGGTAGTCCTGAAAAGGGGTGTTTTATTAACGGAGAGTGATGGCAGTCTTTGTTCCTAAGATTGCGTCCCCGTCTGGCTTCAGGCTTTCCTACAGGATACGGTCTGCTTCTGCGGAAAGAGAACTTCTTGGTGTCTACTCGGCAGTCGACAAAACCTCTGTCTGGTTCCTGCTGCTGTTGTTACTGTTCTCTTTGCTGCTTCTGAAGTCTGTACTTCTCTGTCCACTCTTCTTGCTTGATTTCTTCTCTGAAGAGTTCTTCTATCAGATCTTCGGTCACTTTCAACATCCTGACATTCTGTATCTCTTCAGGGTTCGGTATCAGGTTTTGCCTGACACGATGTAAATTTACGTAAGCTTCGTTCAGCTTGGCTAGTCTGGAAGGCATGTTCATAGGGGAACGAGTCAACCATGGATGGCCAGACTGGAGACTGCCTCGCTTTATATGGTTCAAAAGCGGACGCGATAGAAAACATCCCTACTGGGTTCTTGTTGATTCGGAACGCTATGATAGCTAATGTCATGGTTAGGGATTGAGTGAAGTCAAAGAGCATATATTCGCAGTGTTTTGTTTTTTTTTAAAACAAACGACAGACACATTTTTTCAAAACACAACATTTTTTGCAATTCAAACAAACAACTAACTACTAACATTTAACAATAACATCAAACAAACTATTTTTGACAAGTTTGACAATGTTGTGAAATCGATTAGATTTCCACTGATGGAAGTCATGAGGCCGTTGATGTGCACTACGTTTCCTAGCTAAAGACAAAAGATGGCCATAATGGTCACAAAACTATCTATCTACTTTTTCATTGTTTCTAGAAGAGTTACGATTAAAATAAGTCACTAAATGTTCTAAAGGATATCCCAGACTGCGTTGATGAAGAAAATACACACAATATTGTCCACACACCATGGAATCTGTGCCTTGTAATTTCACATCATTGAATCTTCTCGTCTGGGCAATCCTTCTCATAAAGTCGATGATGTCGTCTTCCAAAGGGGGTAATTCATACGAATCAAAATACTCCACACAACCCTCTTGAGGGAAGTAGACGGCAACCCAGTGAGTTCCCGGGAGATGACTGTCGTCCGTGTTGATGACATAAGCTTGATGGTTTTGAGGTTTGCGATGAGGTAGTTCATCTTTAGCGCACACGACAGGATTCCAAGAAGCAGTATACGAACTGTTTTTCAAAAGGTAATAAAGTTCCCAGGTATCCATTTTTTGTTGTGTTGTTTTTTCACAGGTAATGATAAGTCATCAATTCAATTCTGACTTTTTGTTTGAAACTCTCTGACAAGTAACCGTTTCTTTGCTTCGTCTCCGCGCTCTAGGCTAAGAGAGATTCGATGCGATAGATCTCTAGAGTAGTCAATGGAGGGCAGGAATGATCACACAAGCCCTTATACCACTGATGGAACACTGCTTCTTCTGAGATGAGACTCCAAGCATCGTCCAGATACTCATCCACTTTTTTTTCTTGACCCATCATCATATATTTATCGTGTTGAATTTGACTGGGATCATCGTTCTGACATCCATAGCAATCTTTCTTGGTCAATTCCCTAATTTTATCCACCAGGTGTTTGGCAAAACAGGACACTAAATGTTCTTCTTGTTCTGGCCATCTGGACGTGACCAATGTGTCCTCTTTGTCTTTGTTTAGGGGTTCTGTTTTCACCCTATCCTCCCATTCCATTTCCAAAGATTCTCTACTGTTCAAAGAGGGATAAGAGTCTTCCATAGTTTCTAGAATGACTTCTCTCAAACTGTTGATTTCTATGGTATTATCGAATTCGGCATACAAAATGACGTTGACCGTCTCGGCGAGAGCTTCAGCAGGCTGAAGTTCCACACGCAGTTGACCGGATTTTATAGGGTGGAAATGTTCCTCATCGCTGCCTTGCTCAGGTGTAAAATCAAAAGCCCACAAAGTGTAACCTCCTACGTAATCTTCGTACGAATTGCCGTGACTGGCGTTGCTTCCTAGTTGTCCGGTAGCTTCGTACAGGGACAAGTACGATCTCAAGTAATTCTGCTGGTCAAAGTTAGGTTCGAAGGGTCTGGTACACAAATTCTTACCATCTCGACCGACTTCGATCTTGGACACTCTGTAGTGCTTAAACTGGAAAGGATTTTGATCGTGGGCTCCGTTGAGGGCTGCATTGCTCACGATACCAACGATTAAACGTTTGGGTAACTGTCCTTGGAACAGATGATCTTCGATCTTGCATCGGAGTTCAGCAGCAATGGTGAAAGTTTTCACTTCTACACGTTGTATCGGATACTTGGCGGTTGTTCTGCTCAATGTGTGACTGATGTCGTTTCCCGCTTTAGGTAACACTTCTACGCGGCGCACGTATAGTCTTTCTTCTTGGATGATGGTTTTGTACTTGTTGGCATGAGCCATCAAATGGAAAGCGGCACTGCTGCGATTGAGTCTCAGGCGAATATCCACTCCGTTCAGCAAATACTTCTCTTGCAACCACATGTCCAAATGCAAACGATCCATCATTTCCAAACTACGGCCTTGCAGGATTTTCTTTTGACTGTCGTTAAAGCCCACATTGTGAGGATCGTCATTTGCTGTTAGGGCTGTGTCGTTAAACTTGTTCTCACCTGCGGTGTCAGGCTTCCAAACCAAGCAAACATCCAGATGAGTGTTCTTGGCCTCTTTTCCGTACGTCAAGAGATTTGCAAGGTACGCTCGGTAAGGGTAGGTATTCATGCTACTGCTGACCAGTTTGTTATTCAAGTACAAATCCACTTCGCTGAACAAAGAATGCATGAAATTGTTGACGGGAGCTACTCTGGCATCGGCACCCGGATTGGTGTTGTCCGTTTTGATCACTTTCAGTTTCAGGTACAATTAACTGCTATTCAGATCGAAGTAATCTTTAGACTGTCCTTTGATTTCAAACTCGATGGGAGCTGAATCCGTCAAAGAGGAGACGGGATAAAATTCGACCCATTGGGATTCCTGCATCGTCATCATGGTGGGTGGCATGGCAAACAGATCCAGTTCCGACTTGGAACAAGCGCAAGACTCTCGGTGCATCATTTTCTTTCTCTGTGATTTAATAATCAAAAACGTCTAAGTCTCCGACGGTTTTTCTTTTTTAGTCTTTCTAGCTCTAGGGGTGTGAAGTCCTCTGAACCAGTGTCTTCGTCGTCTCTTTCTGCATTGTCCTTGCTGTGGTGTTAGGGAAGTAGGAATGCCTGACTCGGCAACGTATGGGGCATTTATAGGAGTTGCTCGTCGGCCCAAAATGACTTTGCCCATTTGAAGCAAGAAATTTGCTCCTGCTCTGAAGAAAGCTTCTTTGAGATTTTGTTTGTCAATGATGGCATTTTGAAGAAATTCGTTAGCTTGCCTCAACGAGGCATCTTTCAAGGCGTGCAATTCCCGTGTCACCATCGGTTTCTAAACTGGGGGGGGGGGCACCTAACGAAAGGCTGATTTCAGCATATCTCCTAAACCATGTCGTCGCTGTCGAGCGACCCCTTGGTACACAGGATACATGACTGACAAGGGGGTAGAGTAATTGTTTTCGAAAATGGAGTTTCACTGTGACTTTCCCTTTGGTGAATGGATTTATTTTGTCAAAGATCTCCTTTTATAGTTATGTTGATATTGTCGAAAAACGACTTACTGACAGACAAATAGTGAGGATTTACAAATTCTCGGTGAACGTGATAGGTGTTTCCACATTCCTCGTCAGCGTTCCTGGCAGAATCCACTTTGAAAGGAATGACACGCAGTAACGGTACGGAGGTGTGTCCCACCACGTTGTACTCCACCACATCGGAGTACACAAAGATCAAGTTCAGACCTTGGTTCATTTCTACAGGGAATCGAAAATATTTCGCAAAATCCATGTTGCCGGTAACGGCTGATATTTCGTTTTTAATCTAGATCAACTTGTGATCTCCACCCAAAATGTCATACAATTTAGGGCAAAATGTAATGGCCAATACTTTGTCCTCTGAAAATTTGATTAGTAGGCGATGAGCTATTTTATGGTACTCGAGGGTGACACTTTTTCTGGTTTTCTCCAAGGCTTTGCCAAACACGGTATTGAATTTAGTAGCAATCGTGTTCACCAAATTTTGACCGCTAAAATAATAGCCTGGCTTAATTACAACTCATAGGTGAACCGTTTAGTTTTGGGGTCTTGTATTTTCATAGAGTCACTTGCAGCAAGTGTGGACAGCAAAATAGGAGAGATAAATATGTGGGCAGCATCTCTATGTCTTCCACGCCCCTTATTTAGTATAAATTCATGCAGTTAAGTCAAAATTATCTTGGTTACAGTAAGAATACAATTACTCAATATGGTTGATGTGACTAGCTCTGGTTGCTGACATTGTGTTGTTTTAGACATGGTGTGCATAACCTGCCATTTAGACAGATAACCTTCTCCTTGTTTGGCAAGAATATATGGGTTATTGTAGTTCAGGGTTCATTTTGTTCATTTTTCCCTGTGTTGTACAAGACGATCCATGACCTCTATGATCTCTCATGTAAGAAGTGTTGGAACAACCATGTTTTGTTTGCCCCGTGTCTGGACCACGTCAAGACTGAAACAAAACCCAACGAAAATGTATGTAGATCCATTAAAACGTTTGGATTGTTTTTTAATTATTTTATTCGGGACAAATTTAAATGAAGCATAAACCAGAAAAGATTATAATTTCTATCCTGAAAGTAACTTTGGTTGATGTTAAAACCCAAAATATTCTGTTCTACAATTTTGTTTATCACAAAAGAAAAATATAGAATCAGCAGTTAAAACTAGAGTAAGTTAGGTAATGAGAACCTAGGATACTGTTTTTAATTTTTTCTTGGCTGAAATAAATCTAATTTAAAAGAATATCACAAATGAAACGTCAGAAACTATAGGCTGCAAGGTGATAGAATAATAAAGAAACCATGATAAGTTGCAATGGTTTGCATGGTTTAAATATCTTGTTACTGGAGAAATGAGATTAATATTTACTTTATCTACTTCTGTATAAAATCTATATTGACAATGGATATTTTTTTTCCATCATCATATGGTTTCATCTTGTTTGGGGTCAAAATTATGTAGAATAATGTCAGATTAATAGATGTGCTCAAATTTCCTGAGCAATTAAATGAATATCTTGTTACTATTTGGCTGAAATAAATCTGTATATAAAATATTGTCAAACAATGAAGCATGAGAAATATAAACTGCAAGGAGATGATAGACGAATAAGGAACTAAAATTTTGTCATACAAAAACTAAGATATTCATTTTAAGAGTAAGGTTGTCACGTTCACATCTATAAACCAGTCATTCGTGTGCTGTGTAAATGTTTATAAATATTGACAGAATCGGCCTTCTGTTTAAAATGATAAAGTTTTGTAGCCTGGTTAAAAGTGGCTGAAAGCTAACGTGGTGGATGATCTGCAGAATGGAAGTAATTTACAGTTGTTGATGCAAGCAACAAACAAAACACAGTACATGCTCTACAAAGTTTTCCTACACTGAGGATAGCACTGATGCGATGACGAACCGTATTATATACGTGATTATTTTAAAAGTGAGGACAAGAGTACTTGTTTAACAGCGTATTGGCATATCCAAGTCACCAATGTGGTATCTGGACTTACAAAGCAGGGGTCGGGCGAAGTGGTCAACAGTAGTGTAGGGGGACGATTTGGCCCTCATAATGCCAAAGAAGGAAAATCAGCCTGGGGTAATATGGCCCGCCGATTTTTAGACCCAAAAAATCAGCCTGGGGTGATTTGGCCCTCAATGGGATTTTTGTATTAGCACACGTTGGGCTTGTATAGCGCCAAGAGAAATGGAACAGGTAGGGTGACGTCATGGTACTGGTCATTGGCAACAATGTAGCAAGGTAGTACTGTGACGTCAGGCCACCTGTGTCATTGCTATAGACAAACACGAATCAGGCGCGTTCGTGTTTGAGTAGAGTAAAGGTTTTAAATTTTTTTTGTTTAGGCAAGAAAGAATTAATATCTTTTCGAGGCATATGAAGTGGCCCTGAAAAGGGCCTTTGGGTTCTTCTTCCTTTATCTTCTCCAATTCTTCCACCAGCTCCTTATTTTCCCAATAATTCTTTTATTCTTACTCTTTTCTTCTTCTGGCATCCAGTCAGGATGTCCCATTGCTCTAAATTTCTCTTGCACTTTTATCCAGTTCTTATTTAGTCTGTCAAACTCCTCTTCTTTTTGTTTTCATTGTCCTTCCTCTCTTTTGCCCAGGTCTCCTTGATCTTCTTGACTTCTTCTTCCAATACCTTTTTCATCAGGTCTTCCGCTTTCTTTATATTGTCTAAGCCCATTTTGACAAAAGGCCATTCTGTTAAATAGAAGATACCTTCCAAAAAAGATCCCACTTCAATGACAATATCAAAAACCTCCTTCAAGGTTCCTATTCTGACATATTTCGGATAGTTGAAGCCTCTCAACTTATCTGCTTCTTCCATTATTATCATTTGCAAATTATAACTTGCTACTTTGAGTCTGGTCATAAAGTCTAGGCTGACTGGAAACCTCCACTCCTTTTGAAGTCTTTCCACCACATGGACCCCGTCTATCATCCACCACCAACAATCTGTTAACTTGTTAAATAGATCCATTTTGCTGCTCCTTTTTATTCTGTGTAGAATGGCGCGAATAACGAACGCTATGCTTTTATATACTTCAAGCACGGACGTGAAGGAAAACATCCCTTACACTCACTGCACATATTATATACTATCCACACAATCGGGATGAGAAGAAAAAACACACAGATATACTATCCTCACCAACGAAGGAAGAGAAGAAAAAACACACACCCATATACTATCCACACCAACGAAGGAGAATGCATAAAACACACCTATCTACTATCCACACAATCGGGATGAGAAGAAAAAACACAAATATACTATCCTCACCAACGAAGGAAGAGAAGAAAAAACACACACCCATATACTATCCACACCAACGAAGGAGAACGCATAAAACACACCTATATACTATCCACACCAACGAATGAGAATGCATAAAACACACATCTATCTACTATCCACACAATCGGGATGAGAAGAAAAAACACACAAATATGCTATCCTCACCAACGAACGAGAAAGCATAAAACACACCCATATACTATCCACACCAATGAAGGAGAACGCACAAAACACACAAATATACTATCCACACAATCGGGATGAGTAGAAAAAACACATCTATCTACTATCCTCACCAACGAACGAGAAAGCATAAAAGATACACACATATACTATCCACACCAACGAACGCGCATGCAAACACACACACACACACACACACACACACACACACACACACATACAAACACAAACAGTAAAGGAGTGAGTGTTTATAGTCACACTACTCTACATTCACACGAATTGGCAAATTGAATAATCTCTCTTTTCTAGAGATCTGGCTAGCCCTGAGAAGGGCTGTTTTTTTAGAACTTCAAATGCACCTAGCTAATGGTGACACCTTCCTGGCCTGGCACCACACACGCAATGTCTGCTCCAGTCATTCTCCCAATTGACACGAGTGGTTGGGAGAGCAGACGGGGATTGAGTGGCTTCACTATCCCACTCCTCTGTTTGTGGAATAGTGAAGACTTGTTGTTCCCTCTGTCCTCTGTGCCAGACCCGGGGATGATGATGATGATGATGATCTGGTCTCCTTGTCTCCTCTGCACGTTGTACTGGTTGTGGCTGTGGTTGAGGTGGTCGTACTGTCTGTGGAGGTGTCTTCATTTCTGGCTTCACCTCACACTGAGGTATCATGAAGAGGTGAGGCAGGATCTTTTCCTTCTCCATTTCTTTCTTTTTCTTCTTCTCTTCTTCTATCTTGTCTTTCTCCTCTATGGCCTCCCTAGTCAGTTCGTCTAAAAGACGCCTGGCATACTCCAGGTGCATTTGGAGTTCCAACAGTTTTTGTAGTCTGCTACTCATTTTTAAGTTGACGAGTCAACGATGGTAGCTAGACTGACGATTGTGCCGCTTTATATACTTGAAGCACGGACGTGAAGGTAAACATCCCCTAGTACCCAAATTTACAATCACATCAAACGTGCGGACCTAAAAGAAGCACTCACGTCGACCTTTTTACTTTTTACTTACAAACACAGACAGGCACGATTGGACAAGACAGAGAAAACAAAGGGTGGATTTTTTTTTACTGACAAAAGAAACGAAGTGCTTATAGACACACTTCTATTTATTTTTTAAAATTTAAAATTATTTTTGGCAAATTGAATGAGTATGTCTTTTCGAGAGTATTGGGTAGCCCTGAAAAGGGCTGTTTTTTGTTAACGGGAGTAATGACAATCTTTTTTACTGTCTAAGATTGCGTCCCCGTCTGGCAGCAGGCTTTCCTATACGATACGGTCTGCTTCTGCGGAAAGAGAAAGAGAATTCTTTGGTGTCCACACGGCAGTCCACAAAACCTCTGTCTGGTTCTTGTTGCTGCTGCTGCTGTTGTTGCTTCTGTTCTTCTCTCTGCTTCTTCTGAAGCCTGTACTTCTCAGTCCATTCTTCTTGTTCTTTCTTAATTTCCTCTCTAAAGACCTCTTCTATTAGGTCTTGGGTTATGGAGAGCATCCTAACATTCTCTATTTCTTCAGGCTTCGGTATCAGGTTTAGCCTGACACGATGTAAACTGACGTAAGCTTCGTTCAGCTTGACTAGTCTGGAAGGCATGTTCATAGGTTGACGAGTCAACAGTGGATGGTCAGACTGGAGACCAACCCGCTTATATGGTTCAAACGCGGACGCGATAGAAAACATCCCTACTCGGTTTTAGTGTCGGAACGCTATGATAGCGAATGTCATGGTGAGGGACAGAGAGAAGTCAAAGAGCATATATTCACAGTGTTTTTTGAAAACAAACGACAGACACATTTTTTTTTCAAAACACAACATTTTTTATTCAACCAACAAGTAACAAGTCATAAGTCACAAGAAACATCAACGAAATTATTTTTGACAAGGTTGACAACGTTGTGAAATCATGTGAGATTTCCATTGATGGAAGTCATGAGGCCATTGATGTACACTACGTTTCCTAGCTAAAGACAAAAGATAACTATAATGGTCACAAAACCATTGATCTACTTTCTCATCGTTTCTAGAAGAGTGACGATCAAAATAAGTCACTAAATGTTCTAAAGGATATCCAAGACTGCGTTGATGAAGAAAATACACACAATATTGTCCACACACCATGGAATCTGTGCCTTGTAATTTTACATTATTGTATCGTGTCGTCTTGGCATTTCTTCTCATAAAGTCAATGATATCGTCTTCCAAAGGGGGTAATCCATACGAATAAAAATATTCCACACAGTTCTCTTGAGGGAAGTAGACGGCAACCCAGTGAGTTCCTGGAAGATGACTTTGGTCCGTGTTGATGACATAAGCTTGATGGTCTTGAGGTTTGCGATGAGGTAGTTCATCTTTAGCGCACACGACATGATTCCAAGAAGCAGTATACGAACTAATGTTCAAAAGGTAATAAAGTTCCCAGGTATCCATTTTTTTGTGTTGTTTTTTTCCACAGGTAATGATAAATCATCAATTCAGTTCTGACCTTTTGTTTGAAACGATCTGTCAAGTAGCCGTTTCTTCGCCTTGTCTCCGCACTCTGGGCTGAGATCTTCGATGCGATAGATCTCTAGAGTAGTCAATGGAGGGCAGGAAAGATCACGCAAGCCTTTATACCACTCATGCAACACTGCTTCTTCTGAGATGAGACTCCAAGCATCGTCCAGATACTCGTCCAATCTTTCTTCTTGACTCATCATCATACATTTATCGTGTTGAATTTGACTGGGATCATCGTTCTGACATCCATAACAATATTTCTTGGACAATTCCGTAATTGTATTCGCTAGGTGTTTAGGAAAACAGGACACTAAATGTTGTTCTTGTTCTGGCCATCTGGACTTGAATACTACCTCGGCCTCTTTGTCTTGGTCTTGGGGTTCTGCTTTCACGCTATCCTCCCATTCCATGTCCAAAGATTCTCCACTGTTTAAAGAGGGATAGGAGTCTTCCATTGTTTCTAATATTCTAGAATGACTTCTCTCAAACTGTTGATTTCTATGGTATTATCGAATTCAGCATACAAGATGACGTTGACCGTCTCAGCGAGAGCTTCTGCAAACCGAAGTTCCACACGTAGTTGACCAGATTTTATAGGGTGGAAATGTCTCTTGTCGCTGCCTTGGTCTGGAGTGAAATCAAAGGCCCACAAAGTGTAACCTCCGATATAATCTTCGTACGAAATGCCGTGACTGGCGTTGGTTCCTAGTTGCTCCGTAGCTTCGTACAGGGACAAGTACGATCTCAAGTAATTCTTCTGGGCAAAGTTAGGTTCGAAGGGTCTGGTACACAAAGTCTTGCCATCGCGCCTGACTTCGATCTTGGACACTCTGTAGTGCTTAAACTGGAAAGGATTTTGATCGTGGGCTCCGTTGAGGGCTGCATTACTGACGATGCGAATGATTGAACGTTTGGGTAACTGTCCTTGGAACAGATGATCTTCGATCTTGCATCGGAGTTCAGCAGCAATGGTGAAAGTTTTCACTTCTACACGTCGTATCGGATACTTGGCGGTCGATCTGCTCAATGTTTGACTGACGTCGTTTCCCGCTTTAGGTAACACTTCTACACGACGCACGTAAAGTGAGGCTTCTTGGATGATGTTTTGTACTCGTTCTCATGAGCCATGAAATGGAAAACGACACTGCTGCGATTGTGAGGATTGTCATCGTCTGTCAGGGCTCTGTCGTTAAATGTGTCTTCACCTGCGGTGTCAGGTTTCCATACCACGCAAGCATCCAAATGAGTGTTCTTGGCCTCTTTTCCGTACGTCAAGAGATTTTCAAGGTACGCTCGGTAAGGGTAAGTATCCATGCTACTGCTGACCAGTTTGTTATTCAAGTAGAAATCCACTTCGCTGAACAAGGAATGCATGAAATTGTTCACGGGAGCTACTGCGGGATCGGCTAACGGATTGGTGCCGTCGGTTTTGATCACTTTCAGCTTTAGATACTAGTAACTGCTATTCAGATCGATGTAATCTTCGGGCTGCCCTTTGATTTCAAACTCGATGGGAGCTGAATCCGTCAAAGAGGAGACGGGATGAAATTCGACCCATTGGGATTATTGGATCATCATCATAGTGGGTGGGATAGCAAACAGATCCAGTTTCGACTTGGAACAAGCACAAGACTCTCGGTGCATCATTTTCTTTTTCTTTTTAATAATCAAAAACGTCTACGTCTCGGACGGTTTTTCTTTTCTTAGACTTTCTAGCTCTAGGGGTGTGAAGTCCTCTGAAGGGGTGTTTTCGTCGTTTTTTTCTGCCTCGTCCTTGCTGTGGTGTCAGGGAAGTAGGAATGCCTGACTCGGCATTGCCCAGGGTATTTATAGGAGATTCTCGCCGACCCAAAAGGTCTCTGCCCGTTTGAAGCAAGACATTTTTGCCTGCTCTCAAGAAAGCTTCTTCGGGATTTTGTTTGTCAATGATGACATTTTGGAGAAATTCTTTGCCGTGCGTCAACGCGGCATCTTTTAAGGCGTGCAATCCCCGTGTCACCATCGGTTTCAAAACGGGAACCACTGTACGAAAGGCCGATTTGAGCATATCACCTAAACCATGTCCTCGCTGTCGAGCGACTCCTTGGTACACAGGATACATGACTGACAAAAGTTAGAGTAATCGTTTTCGAAAATGGAGTTTCACTGTGACTTTCCCTTTGGTGAATGAAATATTTTGTCCCAGATCTCCTTTTATAGTAATGTTGACAGTGTCGAAATACGACTTACTGGCGGGCAAATAGTGAGGATGTACAAATTCGCGGTGAACGTGATAGGTGTTTCCACCTTCCTCGTCAGCGTTCCTGGCAGAATCCACTTTGAAAGGAATGACACGCAGTAACGGTACGGAGGTGTGTCCCACCACGTTGTACTCCACCACATCGGAGTACACAAAGATCAAATTCAGTCCTTGGTTCATTTCTGCAGGGAATCGAAAATATTTCGCAAAATCCAAGTTACCGGTCACGGCTGGTATTTCGTTTCTTATCTTGATTAACGTAGGGTCTCCACCCAAAATGTCATACAATTCAGGACAAAATGTAATGGGCAATACTTTATCCTCAGAAAATTTCATCATTAGGCGACGAGATATTTTGTGGTAATCAATCGTGGCACTTTTTCTGGCTTTCTCCAAGGCTTTACCAAACATGAAATTGAACCTCTCAGCCATGGTGTTCACCAAATGTTGACCACTAAAGTAATAACCTGCAGGAATTTTCAACAGATAAGTGGTTCGTTTAGTTTTGGGGTCTTGTGATTTTATAAAGTCAGCTACACTAGCGCGTTCATCCATGGCTTGTTGCACTTGTTCGTCACAAACTTCTATCGTCAAAGTGTTTTCATTCTCGACGATGTTTTTGATTTGTGTAGGGTGAATCATTTCCACCAAAGCCACTTCCCAATGAGCTTCGTGACCCAATTGGATAGCCTGAGGTAATCTGGCCGAGAAAGAGCACAAAGTGTTATTGGGAAACACCTCCATGGAACTGTCACTGGGTAACGTTAAGTAAAATTGGTTCATAATTCCACAATTCTAGTGTCCGAGGAGTCACTGGAAGTTAGAGGAATGTCTAAAAGAGGATGGTTAGGGTGACTGTTGGAACTAACGTTGGACACAAGATTCCCGTTGTTGTTTCCGTTAGAGGAATATTTCAGAGACGGATTGGGAAGAAGGTAACCAATGCAACTGCTCAGTAAAATGGTCCACAATCGTTTATCTCCTTGTTGCAAACTCAAATTGGCAATGGCAGCACCGATGACACAATACACCCCAAAGATTTGGCAGAAAAAGACGATTTGAGTTTTAGGCACACGTTCTCCACACCACACCCACAAGGGTTGCTTTTGTAGATCTTGCAAAGAAGAACTGGGGGAAGGAGTGGTCACTGCAGTAGCTGAGGCTGTGTTGAAGGGTATGATGGTCACTTCTTTTTATAGTCAATGAGTTGCGAAGCGTCGATCCAAGAGTCAAAACTGGGAGGATATCCTTTGCAACGTACTTTGACTTCTTTGACACGTTTCTTTCCTACCTTACGAGTTCTTCGATCGAGAATGCTTTCGATCTCGTACACGTCGTCTTCCTTTTTGGTCACACGTTGTAACTCGGGCAAGTAAAAGGTTCCTTTTAACACGTCTCCGTTCATGTCTTCTAATTTATAGACGGGATGATGACGGCCGCTCACACGTTCGGTGACACGAAACAATTCGGTGGTCCAGTTGGGTAAGTAACCTTTGTCGAAAGTGCGTTTGGTTTTGCCAATGCGTACCCAATCTCCTGATGCCAACACTTCACTTTTCTTGGGGACAGGCACTGTCGGGGACACCCCAAACAGGCGCTCGAAGACGGTCACTTCGTTCTCGGGAGTCACTTCTTGGGGGGCACACCCTATGCTCCGATGGTAAGATTGATTGTACGATTGGACAAGGTGTGGGAGGACGTCGATGTACTTGACAGTGTGTTGATGCGTAAACTATTTCCATATGCGTTCTTTCAAGGTACGTTGAAAACGTTCCACGATGCTGGCTTTGGTTTCGGGATTCTCGGTGGTGAAAAAATGAATGTCACGTTTCTTCAATTCTTTTTGGAAAGCTTGGTTTAGAAATTCGGTGCCTTTGTCCGTTTGCCATCGAAGAGGGTGACGCCCACTTTGTTTCAACACCGTTGCAGGGCTCGCACTAACTCACTGCTCGATTTGGAAGTCAATGGTACGACCCAAGCAAATTTGGAAAAGACGTCGATGACACAAAACAAATATTTGTAACCACGATTGTAGGTGGCTAAATGAGAGACATCGGCTAAATCGGCTTGCCATTGGTGATCGATACCCTCTACTTGGGTGCTACTTCTGGAAAATTTTCGTCGAATGGGCTTGTGTAAAGTGTACGTGGCTTGTTCTTGTAATCAGCGTTGCACCTGAGGTAAACGGATACTTTTCAGTCGAGTTTTGGCAGCACGATGCAATTTCTGTACTTCTCCGTAACCTGCTTAATGGGATGGATCGTAGTAAATGCTGGCTAACACCTTCTCCATGTTTTGATAAGTGATCCAATCTTCACTGATGCTACTCTGAATGGGAGGAGGGGGTGGCTTAGAAACGGTTTTACGTGTCCGATGTGCCACAGGTGTAGAAGTGGAAGGTAGTGGTGGTGGTAATGGAATGGCTTTGGTCTTTTCTTTTTTCACTTCTGCTTTCCCTTCTTTCTTTTTCACTTCTGTCGAAGGCGGAGTGGACATCATCTTTTTAAACCAAGCTTTAAGGTCTTCTCGTTGCAGTGTAGGGGAAGGGGTCAACAAGGACTCTGCAATCTTACTAGGGATGGGAGCTGCTGACGGTGTTTGAAAGACTTCTCTTGCCTCTTCTTCCTCAGGCAACCTTGGGGCTGACTCTGTCTTGACCACTGGGAGTGGTAGTGGTGGTGAACTTTTCATCAAGGCCTTAAAATCTTTCAGAGTTGTTTGAGCTGTTTCGTCTAAAGCTTTTTGGTGAAAGAGTTTCAGTCGCTGCAACAGCTGACCGTACCGTTGCGATTTTTCCGTTTCTGACAAATCGCTGCGATCCATCAACGATTGCAATTCGTGTTGTAACTGGGACATCTAGATCAAATGAGGATTGGGAGGTAAATGTGGGGTTCGTTGTTCTTGCCAACGATGGTATTCCATCCATCGTTTGTAAGGAACTAAAGCTAGTTTTCGTCCTTCCATCAGATTTCAAGGATCACGTCTGAGATCTTTTGACTTCAGAGGTCCCTTTTACCTTCTTGGTCTTTTATCTTGGAATTAGGGCGGGTATAATATGTCCCATGGCAATCAGTATAGGTTTCGCTACATTGGTAATAAGCCCTAAGAGGGGTAAAAATCCTCCGCGTTGCACCAACATCTTTTTCTTTTGACGAATGGGTATTTTCTTTTGGACCATTTGGCGAAGAACGTGTCGATGTTTGGCTAAGCAATTTTTCTGATGTTTAGTCAAAGGTATTGTGCCTTTCAAGACGTTCAGACAACATTCGCTCACCGTATCGATGATATCTTTGGAGGCAGTTTGAATGAGTTGTTTTCGCATGGGTGGAGGAGCTTTGGACAGGACAGACAACATGTCCCAATGTTTGACTAAACAAGGAGGCAGTCCTTTCCTTTTCTTTCCTTTGGGGGTAGAAGAGGAATGTCTTTTGCGGAGTGACATCTTTGTTTGTTGATTCCGGGACACACACTAAAAATACACTAACGTTGATGACTTGTCACACGCTCTTTTATCCTTTTTGGGGGACTATCGCTTCGTCATAAAGGTGACGATGTGTTTTCCAAAATCGCCAAAGAATCCTCCTCTTTGACGGCTACTCTTTTTCTTTGAACGAGTGTCTTTACTGGGGGTGACGTAGATGTTTGGCTAAGCGTTTTCTCGCATGACGAGACTGTCTTTTTCTTTTACCTTTCTGGACAGGAGAACGACGATGAGGTGACATCTTTTGGTGCACAAAAAATACACTGACATCCATGGCTCAACATGCGTCTTTTTATCTAATTTTTTTTTTTTTTTTTGGAGCCTGTCCTTTACCCTTGTGAAAACTTATCGGCTATCTTATCGAATTCAAGGAAAGGGCCAAAGAAACCTCCCTTTTGGTGGCTTCTCCTTTTCTTTGGACGAGTGTGTCTTTTCAGAGAGTGTCGCCGATGTTTGACTAAGCGCTTTTTAGGATGACGTGATTGTCTTTTTCGTTTTCCTTTTCCTTTTTGGACCGAAGAAGAACGACGATGGTAACGGTGTACACTTCTTGGAGGGGACATCTTTGGGCGTGCAGCAGCACAAAAACACTGATCCGTATTGTTTGCCTCAGGTCTTTTTTTATACTGGAATGCGTCGCCACTGATTGTCTTTACGTCGTATCAACTTGATGACAGGCAACACACGTCGTGGAGGAGTTCGCAACGGACTAAATCGGGACAGTTCTTGCTTGGACAAATCCAGTAAACTCTGTAACACACCCGTTCTCTCTTGGACTTTGATTTTGGGGGCAGGTACTTTGTGAGCAGCGGCTACAACCGCTAAAGAGGAAGAGGGTGTCACCGCTGGAGGAGAAGATTTTGCAGACACTCTCTTGCGATTAGAAGCTGTTTTCTGTGGACGTTTCTTTTTCTTTTTCTGAGGCTGTGACCTGGTCTTGACACCGTTGCTCTTTTTCTTTTTCTTCTGGATACGTTTGGGCGTGGCTTTTTTCTTGGGGACGACTTTGGGAGCATTAGGATCCCATTTTAAGAGGGAACGAATGATGACACCTCCTAGAGAACCGCTTCCTCCAGGTTTCAAAATGATTTGCTTTTTGGTTTGAGTGTCGATGCGAGGATCGGCTAGTTGCGTCAAGGCGCCTTTGTTTCTCTCAAAAAAACGTTTGGTTTGATGTGGAATCTGAATGATGCCTTGCAGTAATTGACGTGCTGTCACCGTAAACCATCGTAAGACTTCTTTGAGACTAGCTTCTAAGACACGAGCACGTATTTGTGGATTTTTTTTCGCGACTGATGCCGTACAAGGCACGAATCAATTTAATGGGAAGATGAGACTGAAGGGACGTCATGTTGACAATGTGTGAGACAGAGTCCAAGTGACCGAGGTTTTTATAGATTTTTTTTGGTGATTAAGTCGACGAAGGAGACGTGTACACGACAGGCCCTCCGTCTTGGCACCAGTGGTGAAAGAGATGGGTACGAAATCGCAAATAATCGGGAGTGGTGGGTTTTAAATCCACGAGTAAATAAGCGTGTGGGGTTTGAGTGGCATCGACGTACGCATGAATCAGCCAAGGCGTTCCTAACTGTTTGGCTAAGACTTGTATTTGCGATTTATCTCTAGGGCTTTTAAACAACACAACGTAATGAGCATTGAGACTAATGGTACGATGGGCTTTACTTTGTTGAAACAAATTTTGGGTGATGTAAATGACACTGGCATTACGAAGATGCCCTTTGCGTCTAAACCAGAGTTTAATTTCTTCTTCGTCTTCTCCTAACGTGTCATCAAAAATAACTAAATGAGTTTGACTAGGGTCAGACACGATCGCGTCGTCCTCGCCAGGAATGCCTTCCACAAAGACGATGGAATCGCCTTGACTTTCTCGCAGAAGGCTGTACGCCGATTGCCACTCTTTGTAACACCACACGATGCGTTGAGGGGGACGATCGATCAAAATGATGTTCATGTTCGATCAAACGTTTGACAAATTCGGTTTTGCCTGAACCGCTCGGTCCAGCAATGAGCATGTTAAAGGGATGGCAAAGATACAAGGCATCCCAACTAGTCCGATCTACGTGTTCGTCAATGACTTTGACAGTGGAGGAAGAGGGAGCAGAGACAGTAGAGGTAGCCATAGTAGTAGTAGTGAAAGGAATGTCACTTTTGACACGAAGACAGACAAGACAAGAGTTTCTATACTTTTTCAGGACACGTTTATTGTCATTTTTAAAAGTGAACAACACGAGAAACAAAAATACATAAAAGCCAAATGGCTAAGTACATGAATAAAAGACACATCAAAACGATCATAGTGAAATATAAACAAGTCTCTGTACAACATTTGTGATGATCAAGAGGTGAAATCGTAGGGGTACTGTGTAATGTTCTGAGAGTCTCTACACTCCTTGGCACAATCACACAAGAGTCCCCCCGGAATGGCCTTTCAGGGATGTCGATCACGGTCCTGTCCTGAAGAGAGTGGTTTTCCTCGGTCACGACTTCTTCTTCTTCTTCTGGCACTGTGACTAACACTGGTTTAAAAGTTACTTTTTTCACCGATCGTTTTAATTTTTTAGGATTACAAATCTTTGGCATAGTGTGCCACTTCCTTTGTCCATGCCTCAAATCCCCTACTTTTCCAGTCACGTACATCTTTCCAGTGAGGGTGTAAGTCACAAGCTACACACACGTCGTCGTACACATCTTCAGTGCCTAAAAGTTGACGAATCTTGTTTTCCCGTGGAGGTTGAGAAGTATCAAGATGAAAGCGCAAAGTTTTGAGCAGAATGAGTCTCTCGTGTACATTTAAAGGGACCCCTTTCATGTTTTTTTTTTTTTTTGGGAGTAGTAGGTACTGTTCGTAAAGAGTCCACAAGGAATCGGCTGGTAAACGAAATCCCAGAAAGCAAGTCACTAAGGCACACATTACACGTCGACCCCAATTCAATGGACACAGTTCTCGTAATAGGTGTTGGTAATCCTCTACCGTTTCAATAGTGTCATTGATTTCCTTCCACGGAATCTGTTGTATCACGAATGATAAAGGTCGTGGCATGGTCGTCCGTTCTTATACCCTCTTTTTTGTCGGAGGTAATAAGTGTACTTTTTGCACAGAGCTAATCGTACTCCAGTAGCGAATTTAAATTTCTTTAGTCACTAGTTCACACACTACACACCGTACAGAATTTTCCACTACAGACAAAATTTGGTAGCGTAAAAGATTTTGGTACTCCTCTAACTCTTCTTCTGGAATTCGTTGTAGTATGGTCACCTTGTAAGTTGAAGGAAGAGTGACAACCAAAGTCTTCTGGTTCTCCTCCAGTTGAACAATGTCTGACCAATGGAACGCTTTCACATGAATCAATCCTCTTATAGCATTCAGGCACCAGTGGTTTAAACATCGGTGACGTAACGGATGCAATGGTTCTTTGCGTTTCACTTGTATTGTGACGAACTCGCGGTAAATGCGTTCTCTCAATTCCACAGGCAAAGCACGAATGTTCTCTTGTAAAGTATCCATAACCATGTCAGTCAAACACTTCTCCTAGAGCGAAAGTAATGAACGTAGTGAGTAATTTCTGACCACTGCCATTCCAGGAAACGGTCAAGAATGTCAATAAAATCTTCAAATGTAAATGGTCTAAAGCGAAATATTAGGAAGAACGCACCCTTGATCCAGAGAAATCGGACTTGTTTGTTGACTTTGGTCAATTTCCTCTTGTGAATTTCTCGACATAAAAGTTCTACAGTCACTAATTGAGATTTGGCTCTGGCAAGTCCCTGCCAAATGTCCTTGTAGATCTTCTCTTGCAATTCGTTTGGTAATCTTTGAAGATTATTTTTTACATTGGGTTTAAATACTTGTCTAGCTGTTGTCCAACGTTTGATTCCCGACTCCGTAGCTAGCTTTTTACACGACATGGTAGGCCCACTTCAATGACGAGGTCCCACTAAAGGTAGGTAGTGACAATCTGGAGACCATCGAGCATGTTCCAGGTAAGCGCAATCTTTCTTCTCCCACGCGTGAAGTGACACATCGCAACTGAAGCACTTGACTTTATCCCCTTCGCCCAAGTAGATAAATCCAGCTGTAGCTAATTCTTCGGGGGTAGGTCCTCCCAGATATTTTGGCCATTTTCCTTGGAAGGTTTGGATCCGACTTTCATAGTCACAGTATTCTGGCAAACGCACAGGGAACGAATATTCGTCTTTCACAGGTTCATTTCGATGAGGGTACGGTGAAATATGCAGGAGCCTGCTCAGTTTTACATGACATCCGTAGGGTGGTAGCCGCATGGTTTCATTAGGATGACATCCACCATGAAAACCAGTAAAGTGAAAAGGTGTACGATAACGAGTGGCATCGCTTTCGCATCCATCAGGTTTGACACGTACAGCATCACTTTCCATGGTAGCTATGGTAGTAGAAGAAGTAGTAGTAGTTAGAGCAAAGTTCCCATGATGATGTGGTACTGAATCGCTAAGGTCATAGCGTACGGCATCCCTACCATCGCAAGGCACAGCATCGTACTCGAGTTTACTCTTGCTAGATACTTGCTGTGTGAAAGGATTCATTTTTTCTCGCTTGGCGTTTATAGTGACAATGAACTATTGGTCTTGAATGTTGTCCCTTTTTATATGCTGGCCAATATCAGTGTAACCGTACGGTAAAGTAAAGTGATTGGGAAGCCGTACTCGCTTCTGGTACACGATTTGATAGACTTTTTCCAAGGGTCGGTTAACGATTTGGTGTGTGGGTAAACGTACAATCTTGTGCGGTTCGTGGGTGGTCACTTTAAAATTTCCATCCTCTCCAGACTGCAAGGCTTCTTTCAAGACGTCAAAGTTTACCAGTTGACTGGTGCGATAATTGAGAGTCAATCCTTTCACTTTGCACTCCGTGTACACTTCTTGATTGTCCCGGTATACGTAGCCGTAATTTTTGGGACCGCCACTTGCAAAACTTAGAATCTTATCGTCGGGATGTTCGTCCGTCCAGGCTCCTAAACGGTTTCCTTCGATGACAGGGTGAGGTTGACCCAGGCGATCAATATAGATGCAACTGTCCGTGTCAAAATACAGTACACGATGTCCTAATAGTTCTAAAGCTTCGTACAGTTTTAAGCGAGCATGGGCTGTCACGTAAGCCGCAATGATGACATTTCCAAATTCGTCGGCTTCTACAAAGTCCAGTTCTTCTTCGTAATTGACTAAGATCAAGTCCTCACGAGTGACGTCCACGTGTTTCATGTATTTCGTTTTGTCGTGAATCATCTGAAAGTAGCAGAAAGGTTCTGTCAAATACTCCGTCTTGGGTAAACACGGTTGTTGTGCCATTTTGCCCCACAAACAATTCAACATCACTTTGGCAAACGATCGCCTTCCTTCGTTTTTCTCGATGTGGTCTAAAGTGATGCCTTCCTGCTCCCAGTATTTCTCTTTGAATTTCTTTTGGTCTTCGGGAGTGTGACAGCAGGAATGATAGCCACTAGCCTCTTGTTTCAGTTTCAAAAAGGCATTCACGTAGTCTGCAAAAATGCTTTTCTGAGTCTCGTCGCCCTTGTGGTACTTTTCTGTCTTGGGAAAGTGGTAAATTTCGTACACTTCTAACAGTTGGTATCCCAAGTCCAGAGCTTTAAACAATTCCACACTGACCCACGTTCCCGTCAAGGCGCGTTCTTCCTGAGTGTGCTGACAAGGTTGGTCTTGGTTGCACGTTTCGGCACAAGTACGGCACAAGGGAAACATCAGTTTTCCTTGGCAATTGTGAGGTAAAACGGGATGGTACAAGTACGTGGGAGGCAAGACTTTACACTTGATCAATCCTTCGTATTGTCTAATATTGTCCACGTCGATGTGTTCCGTCAGCAATTGTGGGTGCTCTGCGGGAAAGTGACAATATTTGCAGACGTACGGATACAGAGAACACACGTCCAAGTATTTGATTTCCTCTCTTTCTCCTCGTCGGTTTGGTATCGCAAACAGGTGGCATTCGTCCGTCCTCCGTACAAACTGTCCCGCGGGTTCAGGGGGTCCACTAGCTTGTAACTTTCCACGATGCGCTTAAACTCGGGATCGGTTTTCAATTGCTGATCGTACTCGTGTTCCCACATTTCTACCACTCGGTATCCTTGCTCTTCTAACTTCAAGCGTCGCTGACAAATGGCCTGGTACAAGTCTTCCATGGTTCGTTGTAAAAACTGATTTTTAGTGTTACGTTAAGGGTAGCAGATAGGACATCCGTGAAATAAGCACCCGTTAAACTCGTACACGATCTTGGGGTTTTCCAAGTCCCAGCCATCTACTGAATACCTTCCGATGGCTTTTTCGCCTCCTCCGTTGCGAGCGTGTTGGATGCATTTGTCTTCCTTGTCACACAAGTAATGTAACCAGCGTAGAACTTTGACCGAGTATTGACGTTTGACAAAATTGGTTGTTTGAGGACTGATGACAGCTAGGGTGTTTTCGGGCATAAATCGTTGGCGGTACACTAAGGAACACGCTTTGGCAATGGTGCAGGCTTCTTTCAAAGGATCGATCCCTCCATGTTCCATGAACAGTTCTCGAAATTTTCCACAGCAACGCCGTAAAATGTCTACGTCGGAACGACAATATTTTAACATTTCTTCCTGAAAGTCGAAAGGGTCCAAGGCGTGAGTCTGGTACCAAGCGTAGAAAGCTTCTCGTTGTTCAGTACGCATGTTGTTGGGGTCGTAGTAGTGAGCCTCAGGCAAATGGGATAGAAAGGTGTGTTGATTGGATTCGGTATTGAAAAAGTGTGGAAAATAGCCTTTGGCCATTTCTGTCATTCCAAACGTTTTAGGCAATCGACTCAAAGGCATGGCCAAGTAACTCATCGAATCTTTAAACTGCATCTGGCGGACTTGCATGGAAATGATTTTGGCTTCGTTCAAAGTCACTTTCGGACGTTCGGTACTTTGTTCCGTATAGTATCTGAGAAGAAATTGTCCATCGTATCCCGAGAAATTGTGAGCCATCACCGTGGCATAGCGATGACAATCTCCGTAACGTTCGATGTCTTCTTGGCTCCACGTTTCGTCAATAGGGCTTAAGATCCATTGGGCGAAATCGGATAGTGTGTTAGGTCCCCGAAAGATTTTTTCACGTCCTCCAGGAATCTTGCTGCAGTAAGGGCAATGAGTCAAGATAGGCTCTTGGATGCACTTCTCACACGCTCGGTGAGCCACGCAGAAATTAGGAATGTGAATGCCTGTCTTTTGCATGCATTCGAAATCGAAAAAGATGAAATTGCCTTTCTTCTGGTCATTATCTTCTTCTTCATGTGTGGAATGGTATTTTTGAATGTAGCATTGGTGTTCCAAGTCCACGGTTTGGTGACAAATGTGACATCGTTTCTTTCCTGAACAGACGTGCGCCTTGGCATTATTGGTACGTATGCCTTGTCCACAAGTAGGGCACAATCTCAAGAGTTGACAAGCACATTTCTGCTGTGAACCTTGCGTCTTCAGATCTTGCTGCTAACAGGCAGGACTGACAAACGTGCGCTGACAAGCAGAGCAATGCACTCGTTCTTGTCCTTTTTTCAGACAGGGTTTAGAGGCTAAACATCCTGAGCATTTCGATCCGCAATGCTTATGTTGCTCTCGATTGTTATAGCCATGGTCACATTTCTCACAGTAATAACTGTATGACAGGAATCCAGTGATACTGGTAATGGCATCGAAATGTTCATCGTGATGATAGACGTGAATGTATTTTTCGTCTTTGAAAGTTTTGACTCGAAACAACATCGGTCTGCGCACTTCTTGAGGGTGCACTTTCAAGGTGTAACGTGGAGCCAAGAGGTCTTGCACCTTTTGCATTTCAGGAATGCCACAGGGGGTGCCTTTGGATATCTCCGGTTGCTGTAACAGGAGTTCTGCTTCTCTTTGTTGTTTGGTTCGATTCGATCGTAGAATAGTTTTCCAGGCTCTTTTCCATTCTGTCTTGTCGTTCTTGTCGGCATACGTTCGTCGCACCACGATGGCACGGGCTAAACACATCTGGTCTTGAGGGTTGTTAATTTGAACGAGGCTCTTTTTTGTGCTGCGAAGATTGTCTACCAAGATTGCCTTTTTACGTTGTCTTGTCCCTTGGGGAAGAGACACGTGTGTCATGAACAGTGTCGCTTTTCCGTCGGTGATGTGAAACTTGTCGTTGGATTGCTGTACGTGTTGAATCTTGTCCATGACTTTGGAAGGTGTCAATTCTGCTCGGCTACTAAACTCGATCCAAACGGGAGACTTCAAATTGTCGTGATGAATGGAACGTCTCAAGCGATCGTCTTCTTTGGCTTGACATTGCCGTTTCAGTGTAGTTAACAAAGAATGCCACACATCAGTGATGAACCCTTCTGCTTTCTCCAACGGTACGTCGGACTTGAAATCTTTAAACTTCACAGCGTACGTGTAGGCCGTAGTTCTAAATTTTCTGGAGGAGCGTTTGTCCGTCTCTCGAATGTGGTAGTAATTTTGAGGGTTTACTGATGGTAATGGACTTTGGTTTGGTGTAGGCTCTCTGGGTTTAGATTCTGGTTCACTCATCTCATCTTCAAAATCGCTGGCATGAATTTAAGCCAAGACTTCAGCTACTGCTGTGCGAGGCGATAAATCACGTTTCTGCCTCTTACTTTCTTCTCTTTCCTTTACGAAATGATGCGATCGTTTCATCTTGATTGCAAAAAGTCAAATGACTACATTTGAAACGTCATGGACCCCTATATATTCATGTCAGATCAGTGTATATATAAAGGGCTGGTGACTTCCCTTTCAGTATTCATTTCACTCTCAAACCGATCAGCACGATGGAAGAACCCCCACAGATCGAACTTCTGATTAGAGCTTTGCGACGCGTCATACGAAAGTTTTCTTCAGACAAGCCGACGGACTACTCTCTCTCCTTTCGAGATAAAAGTCAAGATACTTGCTATATCTGACAGAACAAAGGGCATTGGGCTACAGAATGTCCAGATCGTCATAAAAGCAAGACCAGTGCCAGAAGAGACAAAAGTCAAGATACCTGTTATCATTGTGAAGATAAAGGACATTGGTCTTCAGAGTGCCCTAAGAAACATCAGGAGCAGGAGGAGGAAGAAGAAACAGAGGTGTCCTCGGCAAAGGAAGAACCCCGTCACGTTCAGAAAAAGAAGATAGAAAAGAAAAGAAGACGAGAAAAATGTGAGAAAGGAGAAGAAGAGAAAGTAGAGGATAAAAGTGTAAAAGTGAAGAAATTGAAAAAAGACAGAGAAGAAGTCTATGAACTTTTTTAAAAAGTATTGTGTTGTGTTATGTTGTGATATTGAATTGTAAAAATTTGTACCAGAATAGACCAGACTGAAAAAAAACGTAAGTGTCTCTTGGTTTTGATTCTTTAGAATAATAAGGACCTACACTCATACACTCACAACACGTACATCATAGGGTTAAATAAGGGATTTTGAGTTTTAATTGACTTTGGCAAAATGAATAGTCTCTTTTTTCGAAAGAAGTGAGTGGCCCTGAAAAGGACCATTGGGTGTTTGTTTTTTTTCCTTAGAACAAACTCAGGAACGAGAAGCAATCCGCTTTAACTGCCTTAAGCCTTTGCCACGGCCAAGGCCTACTTCTGGACATGCTCCTGTCAATGATTTAGTAGAAATCACTAGGGGTGGTATCTCTGATGTAGTCACAGGGTTAGGCTGTTTGGCTTGGGAAGGTCTTTTTCTCTTAGGTCGTAATAAAGGAGTCTGATACATTTGTGTCAGACTTCTTGACTCGGCCAAAATGTCCAAGAGTACCGTTACCGTTTGACTTTCACTGTTCTCCTTCTCTCCTAGCCTTTGTTTCTTCTCTACTGCTTCTTCTTCCTATCGTTTCCTTCTTACCTCTTCTTCTCGCTGTTGCTGTTCAAGAAGAAATGCTTGTTCTGCCTCTTTCTGCTGCTGTAAAAATTTCTCAAATTCTTCTTTCTGTCTTTGTTTAAAATCATCGACGTGTGGTAAAGAAGGAGAAAGTGGCGAAGGTACTGGTACCGGAACAAATTCTTGCGAAGAGAAAAAATCTACTAAATCCCAGTTGAAATCAACCTTTTCTGGAAGTAGCGCTGTGTTAACTTTGGTAGCCGATGCTATGCCATCGCTTTTCGTCTCCACAGCCGGTGCACCCCAATTCATTGTCTTCTTAGTTTCCGTCATGTTTCACAAAACAATGCCGCATCGATTCACTGCGCACAGACGCTAGCGCACCTATATAGGGAATGTGACGTCACAGGTAGCTCACTTTGGATTGGAAGACAGACTCCGCGAAGTGACTGAATTTTGTAACGCGTGTTGGGATTGGTGAACAATTTCAATCCGTTTCGATCCGGTCTTCCACTATAAATAAACGCGGTTCACATCATTCCCTTCACCTGTTCTCGTCACAAAGATGTGGACCAACGTTGAATCGTCTACCCTCCTATCGTCGATGCTGTTCAACCCGGACTATCCCATGTATGTCAGATCATCATGGACCATTACCCAGATCACTGATACAGCCCTTTGGAAACGAAGGATCTATGTGGAAAGACAAGCTTGTCTGAAAAGAGTTCTGATTTATGGACCAGAGATTAGACGAAGTTTGAGGAAGAGAAGAAGACCTATGCGATGCGCTCTATGTTAACGAAATGGTGTTAACATAACAAACAACGGCCCTTTTCAGGGCCATTCCTTTGCCTTGAAAAGATATTAATTCTTTCTTGCCTAAAAATTTTTTTTATTCGATTTTATAATTTATGTAGATATTAATTCTCTCTTGCCTAAAAAATTTGTTTAGTCGATTTTATAACTTGTGTAGGATAGATTGATGTTCATCAATCTATGGGAAAAAAAAAACGAATATATAAAACCTACTCTACTCAGACAAGAACGCGCCTGATTCGTGTTTGTCTATAGCAATGACACAGGTGGCCTGACGTCACAGTACTACCTTGCTACATTGTTGCCAATGACCAGTACCATGACGTCACCCTACCTGTTCCATTTCTCTTGGCGCTATACAGGCCCAACGTGTGCTAATACAAAAGTCCCATTGAGGGCCAAATCACCCCAGGCTGATTTTTTGGGTCTAATATTAGTTGAGGGCCAAATCGCCCCACTACACTACTGTCAACTAAGTCGCCAAGAAAATTCTTAACTTCATCCCCTCCCCGCTTCTATTACAAGAACAAAAATGACAACCATGTCATGTTTTGTAGGTGTACACCAGGTGACAATAGTTTGATTTTTGATGGACGTGTGTCTGCAACAGGAGATGGGCGGCCTCAGCACCTCTCTTTTTATTGATGATAGCTTTTGTTAATGTAACTTAAGCTAATTGCCTCCAGACTGGGCAAGTTTGATCAGCTTTCATCTGTGTTGTGAGGTCCTTCATTTGATCGTCAAGGTAAGTCTTTAGTTTAACCAAATCTGCTGTTAAGGGAAGGAGGACATTCTTTTGAATCTTTTGTGCTTTTAGTGGTGCAAGGGCTATGGTTGAAATTCTGTCTGTCCATTCTGCATCGATCAGTTCCAGAAATCTGGACGATTCATTGCATGCAATGTCATCATCGTTTCTCATTCCATCGAGTCGCTTTATTTGTGCACACTTTTTGTTAAATTGTGGCCAATGGGAAGGGCCAGCCCAGGCTTTTCAAACACGAACATGTTTCATCAATTTGGTCTTTGAGATAGCTTGTTGGTGGCATTAACTACATGATCAAATTGTTTCTCACAGATAAATGTTGGCCAGTTGGTCATAATTGTTCTCCAGACTAATTTTAATGCGGCCAACTGATGCATTCTCTGGGAGATGTGCTTAGTAATGTAGTGGGATAGTTTCGGGCATATGACGCCAGAGAAGGAAAAACAGCCTGGGACTGTTTGGGGCACAGATTTTTAGGGACAAAAAAAACCAGCCTGAGACTGTTTGTGGCATATGGGAATTTTGTATAACGACAAGAGGAATGGAACTGGTAGGGTGACGTGACGGTACTGGACACTTGCAGCAATGTAGCTAGTACCGTGACGTCATGCCACCTGTTTCATTTCCATACAATGTGTTATGCATTCGCGTTCATGTCAGTGGATAGTATAGTATGTTTCAAAAAATTTTAGGCAAGAAAGAATAAATCTTTTCGAGGCAGTGGAGTGGCCCTGAAAAGGGCCTTTGGCTTTTTTTGCTTCTATTGTCTCCAGTTCTTCCACCAGCTTCTTAATATTCCAATGATTCCTTTCTTCGTCTTTTTCTTTTCTTCGTCTGGAATCAAGTCTGGATGTTCCATGTCTCTAATTTTTTTCTGTATTTTCATCCAGTTAATGTTCAGTCTTTCAAAGAACTCTTTCTTTTTTTGGTTTTCCTTCTCCTTTCTCTCTTTTGTCCATATCTCGTTGATTTTCTTCGCCTCTTCTCCCATTACCTTTTTCATAATCTCTTCTTTTTTTATGCCGTCTAAGCCTTTTTTGACAGAAGGCCACTCGGTTAAATGGAATATGACTTTCAAATAACATCTGACTTCTATAATAATATCAATCACCTGTTTCAAAGTTCCCACTCTTACATTTTTAAGTTGTATAAAGACTCTCAACTTCTCCGCTTCCTCCACTATCATCCCTTGTAATTCAAAACTGGCTACTTTCAGACTGGTCACTAAGTTTTGGCTGACTGGGAACCTCAATTCCTTTTCAAGCCTATCCAGTACGTATGATCCATCCATCATCCAATACCAACTGTCTTTTAATTGGTTTAATACTTCCATCTTGATAGGTGTTGACTAGTCAACTCGGGTAGCCAGACTGACGAGCGTTCGGCGTTATATACGTCAAGCACGGACGTGAACGAAAAATCCCTTACACTCACTTCACATATTATATACTATCTACACAAATGAATGAGAATGCATAAGACACACCATATTTACTATCCACACCAACAAACGAGAATGCATAAAACATACACACTATACTATCCACACCAACGAACGAGAATGCATAAATATCACACACTATACTATCCACACCAAGGGACGAGAATGCATAAAACATACACACTATACTATCCACACCAACAAACGAGAATGCATAAATATTACACACTATACTATCCACACCAGCGAACGAGAATGCATAAAACATACACACTAAACTATCCACACCAACGAACGAGAATGCATAAATATTACACACTATTCTGTTCACACCAACGAAAGAGAATGCATAAAACACACCATATTTACTATCCACACCAACGAACGAGAATGCAAAAAACATACACACTATACTATCCACACCAACGAACGAGAATGCATAAAACATACACACTATACTATCCTCACAAACGAATGCGATCGCAAACACACAAAAACACACACACATCAGTAAAGAAGTGAGTGTTTATAGTCATACTACTTCACATTCACACAAATTGGCAAACTGAATAGTGTATCTTTTCTGGAGATCTGGTTAGCCCTGAGAAGGGCTGTATTTTGAACTTCAGATGCACCTGGTTAATGATGACATCTCCCAGGGCGAGCACAACACACACATCGCCGGCTCCAGTCCTGTTCCCAATTAATGCGTATGGTTCCGAGCGCAGACGAGGGTTGAGTGGCCTCATCATCCCAGTTTTCACTTTGAGGGATAGTGAAGACTTGTTCCATCTGTCTTCTCCTATGCCAGACCCAGGGATGATGAGGTCTCTGTGGCTCCCACTATTGCCGCTGTCTCTCCAATTCCTCCCATGCTTCCTGCTCCCAGTTTTCTGTCTGGAGGACAGCGACTCTTGGTAGAGGTTGTGGCTGACGTTGTTGTTGTGGCTGTGGCTGTGGTTGAGGAGGCGACACTGGCTGCGCAGGTGTCCTCACCTCAGCTTTCACCTCACACATAGGTCTCATGATGAGGTGAGGCGGGATTCCGATTTTCTTTTCTTCTCCTCTTCTTTCTTCTTTTTATTCCCCTTCTTTCAACCTTGCTTCTTCTGCAACAGCCTCCATAGCCAGCTCGTCCAGGAGACGTCTGGCATACTCCAGGTGCATTTGAAGTTCTAAAAGCTTAGCAATTCTGCTGCTCATTTTCAGTGTTGTCTCGTTGACGATGGGTAGCCAGACTGACGATCGTGTCGTTTATATACTTGAAGCACGGACGTGAAGGTAAACATCCCTAACACCAAAACTTACCATCATATCAAACGCGCGGACCTAAAAGAAGCACTCAAGTTGACTTTTTTACTTACAAGCACAGACATGCACGACACGACAAGACAGAAAACGAATGGTGAATTTTTTTACTGACAAAAGAAACGAAGTGCTTATAGACACACTTCAATTTTTCTTAAACATACAAACACATAAATTTGTTTTGGCAGTTGAATTAGTATGTCTTTTCTAGAGTATTGGGGTAGCCCTGAAAAGGGCTATTTCTGTTGATGGGGAGTGATGGCAGTCTTTTTTTTACTGTCTAAGATTGCGTCCCCGTGTGGCAGCAGGCTTTCCTATATGATACGGCCTGCTTCTGCGAAAAAAGAAGGAGAACTCTTTGGTGTCCACACGGCAGTCCACAAAACCTCTCTCTGGTTCTTTCTGCTGCTGCTGATGTTGTTGCTGTTCTCTCTGCTTCTGAAGTCTGTACTTCTCTGTCCACTCTTGTTCGTTCTTGATTTCCTCTCTGAAGACTTCTTCTATCAGGTCTTGGGCTATGGATAACATCCTGACATTCTCTATCTCTTCAGGCTTTGGTATCAGGTTTGGCCTGACACGATGTAAATTGACGTAAGCTTGGTTCAGCTTGGCTAGTCTGGAAGGCATCTTCATAGGTTGACGAGTCAACAGTGGATGGCCAGACTGGAGACCAACCCGCTTTATATGGCTCAAACGCGGACGCGATAGAAAGCACCCCTTCTAGGTTTTTGTTTGGGTCGGAACGCTATGATAGCGAATGTCATGGTGAGGGATAGAGAGATGTCAAAGAGCATATATTCACAGTCTTTTTGTATTGAAAACAAACGATAGACACATATTTTTCAAAACACAACATTTTTTATTCAACCAAACAATCAACAAGTAACAATTAACAGGTAACAATAATATGAAACAAATTATTTTTGACAAGGTTGACAACGTTGTGAAATCATGTGAGATTTCCATTGATGGAAGTCATGAGGCCATTGATGTACACTACGTTTCCTACCTAAAGACAAAAGATAGCCATAATGGTCACGAAACCATCGATCTACTTTCTCATCATTTCTAGAAGAGTGACGAACCAAATAAGTCACTAAATGTTCTAAAGGATATCCAAGACTGCGTTGATGAAGAATATACACACAATATTTTCCACACGCCATGGAATCTGTGCCTTGTAATTTCACATTATTGTATCGTGTCGTCTTGGCATTTCTTCTCATAAAGTCAATGATGTCGTCTTCCATACGAATCAAAATACTCCACACAGTCCTCTTTAGGGAAGTAGACGGCAACCCAGTGAGTTCCCGGAAGATGACTTTGGTCCGTGTTGATGACATAAACTTGATGGTCTTGAGGTTTGCGATGAGGTAGTTCATCTTTAGCGCACACGACAGGATTCCAAGAAGCAGTATACGAACTATTGTTCAAAAGGTAATACAGTTCCCAGGTATCCATTTTTTGTTGTTTTTTCCACAAGTAATGATAAGTCATCATTTCAATTCTGACCTTTTGTTTGAAACGCTCTGTCAAGTAGCCGTTTGTTCGCTTCGTCTCCGCACTCTGGGCTAAGAAAGATTCGATGCGATAGATCTCTAGAGTAGACAATGTAGGGCAGGAATGATCACGCAAGCCTTTATACCACTCATGCAACACTGCTTCTTCTGAGATGAGACTCCAAGCGTGGTCCAGATACTCGTCCAATTTTTCTTCTTGACTCGTCATCAGATATTTATCGTGCTGAATTTGACTGGGATCATCGTTTTGACATCCATAACAATCTCTCTTGGTCAATTCCGTAATTTTATCCGCCAGGTGTTTAGCAAAACAGGACACTAAATGTTGTTCTTGTTCTGGCCATCTGGATTTGACCACTACCTCGTCCTCTTTGTCTTGGTTTTGGGGTTCTGTTTTCACGCTATCCTCCCATTCCATGTCCAAAGATTCTCTACCGTTCAGTGAGGGATAGGAGTCTTCCATTGTTTCTAATAGTCTAGAATGACTTCTCTCAAACTGTTGATTTCTATGGCATTATCGAATTCGGCATACAAAATGACGTTGACTGTCTCGGTGAGAGCTTCTGCAAACCGAAGTTCCACACGTAGTTGACCAGATTTTATAGGGTGGAAATGTCCCTCGTCGCTGCCTTGGTCTGGAGTGAAATCAAAGGCCCACAAAGTGTAACCTCCTACATAATCTTCGTACGAAATACCGTGACTGGTGTTGGTTCCTAGTTGTCCGGTAGGTTCGTACAGGGACAAGTACGATCTCAGGTAATTCTGCTGGGCAAAGTTAGGTTCGAAGGGTCTGGTACACAAGTCTTGCATCGCGACTGACTTCGATCTTGGACACTCTGTAGTACTTAAACTAGAAAGGATTTTGATCGTGGGCTCCGTTGAGGGCTGCATTACTAACGTTTGGGTAACTGTCCTTGGAACAGATGACCTTCGATCTTGGATCTGAGTCCAGCAGCAATGGTGAATGTTTTCACTTCTACACGTCGTATCGGATACTTGGCGGTCAATCTGCTCAATGTCTGACATGTCGTTTCCCGCTTTAGGTAACACTTCTACACGACACACGTAAAGTCTGGCTTCTTTGATGATGGTTTTGTACTCGATGGCATGAGCCATCAAATGAAAAGCGGCACTGCTGCGATTGAGTCTCATGCGAATATCCACTCCGTTCAGCAAATACTTGTCTTCCAAACACATGTCCAAATGCAAGCGATCCATCAGTTCTAAACTATGACCTTGCAGGATTTTCCTTCGACGGTTGTTAAAACCCACATTGTGAGGATTGTCATCGACTGTCAGGGCTGTGTCGTTAAACGTGTCTTCACCTGCGGTGTCAGGTTTCCATACGACGCAAACATCCAGATGAGTGTTCTTGGCCTCTTTTCTGTACGTCAAGAGATTTTCTAGGTGCGATCGGTAAGGGTAAGTATCCATACTGCTGCTGACCAGTTTGTTATTCAAATCCACTTCGCTGAACAAGGAATGCATGAAATTGTTGACGGGAGCTACTCTGGCATCGGCTCCCGGATTTGTGTTGTCGGTTTTTATCACTTTCAGTTTCAGGTACAATTAACTGCTACTCAGATCGATGTAATCTTCGGGCTGTCCTTTGATTTCAAACTCGATGGGAGCTGAATCCGTCAAAGAGGAGACGGGATGAAATTCGACCCATTGGGATTATTGCATCGTCATCATGGTGGATGGCATGGCAAACAGATCCGGTTCCGACCTGGAACAAGCACAAGACTCTCGGTGCATGATTTTCTTTTTTTTTTAATAATCAAAAACGTCTAACTTTCGGACAGTTTTTGTTTTCTTAGTCTTTCTAGCTCTAGGGGTGTGAAGTCCTATCAAGGGGTGTTTTCATCGTCTTTTTCTGCCTTGTCCTTGCTGTGCCTCTAGGGAAGCAGGAAGACCTGACTCGGCATTGCCCAGGGCATTTATAGGAGTTTCTCGCCGACCCAAAATGTCTTTACCCGTTTGAAGCAAGACATTTTTGCCTGCTCTCAAGAAAGCTTCTTTGGGATTTTGTTTGTCAATGATGACATTTTGGAGAAATTCTTTGCCGTGCGTCAACGAGGCATCTTTTAAGGCGTGCAATCCTCGTGTCACCATCGGTTTCAAAACGGGAACCACTGTACGAAAGGCTGATTTTAACATATCACCTAAACCATGTCCTCTCTGTCGAGCGACTCTTTGGTACACAGGATACATGACTGACAAAAAGTTAGAGTAATCGTTTTCGGAAATGGAGTTTCACTGTGACTTTCCCTTTGGTGAATGAAATATTTTGTCCCAGATCTCCTTTTATAGTAATGTTGACAGTGTCGAAATGAGTCTTACTGACGGGCAAATAGTGAGGATGTACAAATTCGCGGTGAACGTGATAGGTGTTTCCACCTTCCTCGTCAGCAGCCGTGGCAGAACCCAATTTGAAAGGAATGACACGCAGTAACGGTACGGAGGTGTGTCCCACCACGTCGTATTCCACCACATCGGAGTACACAAACATCAATTCAGTCCTTGGTTCATTTCTACAGGGAATCGAAAATATTTCGCAAAATCCAAGTTACCGGTCACGGCTGGTATTTCGTTTCTCATCTTGATCATCTTGGGGTGTCCACCCAAAATGTCATACAATTCAGGACAAAATGTAATGGCCAATACTTTGTCCTCTGACAATTTGATCAGTAGGCGACGAGCTATTTTGTGGTACTCGATCGTGACACTTTTTCTGGCTTCTCCAAGCTTTTACCAAACATGAAATTGAACCTCTCAGCTATGGTGTTCACCAAATGTTGACCACTAAAATAATAGACCGCAGGAATTTTCAACAGATAAGTGGTTCGTTTAGTTTTGGGGTCTTGTGTTTTCATAAAGTCAGCTATAGTGGCACGTTCATCCATGGCTTTTTGCACTTGCGGGTCATGAACTTCCACCGTAAAAGTGTTTTGATTTTCGACGATGTTTTTGATTTGTGTAGGGTGAATCATTTCCACCAAAGCCACTTCCCAATGGGCTTCGTGATCCAATTGGATGGCTTGAGGTTATCTGGCCGGGAAACAGCACAAAGTGTTATTAGGAAACACCTCCATGGAACTGTCACTGGGTAACGTTAAGTAAAATTGGTTGTTCGTAATTCCACAGTTCTAGTGTCCGAGGAGTCACTGGAAGTCAGAGGAGTGTCTAAAAAAGGATGGTTAGGGTGACTGTTGGAAGGGGGACTAACGTTGGACACAAGACTCCCGTTGTTGTTTCCGTTAGAGGAATATTTCAGAGACGGATTGGGAAGAAGGTAACTAATGCAACTGCTAAGTAAAATGGTCTACAACTGTTTGTCTCCTTGTTGCAAACTCAAATTGGCAATGGCAGCACCGATGACACAATACACCCCAAAGATTTGGCAGAAAAAGACGATTTGCGTTTTAGGCACACGTTCTCCACACCACACTCACAAGGGTTGCTTTTGTAGATCTTGCAGAGAAGAACTGGGGGAAGGAGTGGTCACTGCAGTAGCTGAGGCTGTGTTGAAGGTCATGATGATGACTTCTTTTTATAGTCGATGAGTTGCGAAGCGTCGATCCAAGAGTCAAAACTCGGCGGATATCCTTTCCAATGTACTTTGACTTCTTTGACACGACGTTTTCCCACTTTACGAGTTCTTCGATCGAGAATGCTTTCGATCTCGTACACGTCTTCTTTTTGGGTCACACGTTGTAACTCGGGCAAGTAAAAGGTTCCTTTTAACACGTCCCCGTTCATGTCTTCTAATTTATAGACGGGAGGATAACAGCCACGCACTTCTTCAGTGACACGAAACAATTCGGTGGTCCAATTGGGTAAGTAACCTTTGTCGAAAGTGCGTTTGGTTTTGCCATTGCGCACCCAGTCTCCTGATGCCAACACTCCACCTTTCTTGGGGACAGTCACTGTTGAGGACGTACCAAACAGACGCTCGAAGACGGTCACTTCGTTGTCGGGAGTCAATTCTTGGGCGGGGGGAGGGCACGCCCAATGCTCCAATGGTAAGATTGGTTCTACGATTGAACGAGGTGTGGCAAGACGCTAGTCTGCTAAACTCGATCCAAACGAGGGACTTCAGACTGTCCTGCATTCTTCAGCGGTACGTCGGACTTGAAATCTTTAAACTTCACCGTGTATGTGTAGGCTGTGGTTCTAAATTTTCTAGAGGAGCGTTTGTCCGTCTCTCGAATGTGGTAGTACTTTTCAGGGTTTACTGGTAGTGGTGGACTTTGGTTTGGTGTAGATTCTCTGGGTCTGGATTCTGGTTCGCTCATGTCATCTTCAAAATCGCTGGCATGAATTTGAGCCAAGACTTCAGCTACTGTGCGAGGCGATAGGTCACGTTTCTGCCTCTTACTTTCTTGTCCTTTCTCCACGAGATGATGCGATCGTTTCATCTTGATTGCAAAAAGTCAAATGACAACATTTTAAACGCCATGGTCCCCTATATATCAATGTAAGAGCAGTGTCTTGCCCATATAAAGGACCAGTGTCTTCCCTCCAAGTATTCATTTCACTCTCAATCCGACCAGAAAGCTGGAAGTGCCAACACAGATCGAAGTTCTGATCAGAGCTTTGCGAGGTGTCATACGAAGGTTTTCTTGAGAGAAGCCGACGGACTACACCCCCTCCTTTCGAGGTAAAAGTCAGGATACTTGCTACATCTGCCAGAAGAAAGGGCATTGGTCTTGAGAATGTCCAAACCATCCAAAAAGCGAGACAGCTGTCAAAAGAGACAAAATTCAAGATACCTATTATCATTGTCAAGAAATAGGACATTGGTCTTCAGACTGCCCTAAGAAACAAGAGGAGCAGGAGACATAGAGGGATTCCGAACGGGAAGAAGAGGTACGAGAAGAAAGAGAAGAAAAGAAGACGAGAAGAAAGTGAGGAGGAAGAGGAGGAACAACCTGTGAAAGTGGAAAAATTGAATAAAAAGGAGAGAGTGAACAAAGAGAAAGAAGAAAACTTTTTAAAGTTTTGTGTTGTGAATTGGATTGTGGATTTGTACCAGAATATAACAGAAAGGAAAACGTTAAATGTCTCTTTGTTTTAATTTTTTAGATTTAGGACCTACACTTACGCACTCACGCACGGACATCATAGGAAAAAAATGATTGAGTTTTAATTGATTTTGAACCGAATACTATCTCTTTCGAGAGAAGTGGGTGTCCCTGACAAGGACCTTTGGGTGTTTGTTTATTTTTAAACAAACTCAGGAACGGGAAGTAATGAGCTTTAACTGCCTTATCCCTTTGCCACGGCCAAGGCCTACCTTTGGACCTGCTCGTGTCGATGATTTGGTAGAAATCACTAGGGTGGGTATCTCAGGCGTAGTAGGTGTGTGAACATTGTTGGTTTGTTTGGCTTTGGGAAGGTTTTTTTCTCTTGGGTCGTCTTAAAGAAGTCTGATAGATTTGTTTCAGACTCCTTAATTCTGCCAAAATGTCTAAGAGTACCGTCACCGTTTGACTTTCACCGTCCTCGTTTTCTCCTAGACCTTGTTTGTTCTTTGCTTCTTCTACTTCCTGTCATTTTCTTCTTCTTGCCTCTTCTTATAGCTGCTGCTGTTGAAGGAGAAAGCTTGTTCTGCTTCTTTCTGCTGTTGCAAAAAAATCTCCAATTCTTCTTTCTGTCTCTGTTTAATATCCTCTACGTGTGGTAAGGGAAGAGATCGTGGCGAAGGTGCTCGTACCGGAACAAATTCTTGCGAAGAAGAGAGAAAATCCACTAAATCCCAATTAAAATCGGTCTCTTCTGGAAGTATGACCGTGTTTGCTCTGGTAGCCGCTGCTATGCCATCGCTTCTCGTCTCCACGGTTGGTGCACCCCAATTCATCGTCTTCTTAGTTTCCGTCATGTTCTAACTCTGTCGCATGGATTCAGTGAGCACAAACGGTAGCGCACGTACATAGGGAATGCGACGTCACGGGCAGCTCTCTTCGGATTGGAAGTCAGATTCCGCACTGTGACTGAATTTTGTAACTCGTATTGGGATTGGTGAAAGAAGTCAATCCGTTTCGATCCGCTCTTCGACTATAAATAACCGTGGTTCACTTCATTCCCTTCACCTGTTCTCGTCACAAGATGTGGACTAACGTAGACTCGTCTACCCTCCTATCGTCGATGCTGTTCAACCCGGACTATCCAATGCATGTCAAATCATCATGGGCTATCAGCCAGATGTCTGAGACAGGCCTTTAGAAATGAAGGATCTATGTCGAGAGACAAGGCTGTCTGGAGAGAGACTTAATCTACGGTCCAGAGGTCAGACGAAGTTTGAGGAAGAGAAGATCAGTGAGATGCCCTCTATGTTAACTGAATTGTGCTAACAAAAACCAAAAGCCTTTATCAGGGCCACCCCATTGCCTCGAAAAGATTTGTTCTCTTGCTATATTTGTTTGTTTGTCTATGTCTATCCAGTGATCTGTCCCGCCCAGCCAAGCGTTATATAAGTTATTTGTCCCGCCCCTCCAAGTGTTATATCTTTTTTCCCCCCGCTGTCACTGTTTGGCCCGATTGAAGTCAGCCACTTGCAACATTTTTACCAATGTCCAGTACCGTGATGTCACCCCACCTGTTCCATTCCTATTGTCCCTAAACAAACCCAACTTGCCCTTGTCCGTATACAGGCCCAATATTCTCCATGTTGAACTCCAATTGTCCGTAATCTAACCCAATGGTTTTGTCCATGTTAAATTCCCAATGTCCATAAACAGCCCCAGGCCCTTTTTGACTGGGATTTTCATTTTCCGTAAACAACCCCAATACACTACTAACAGTCACAGTATACGTTGTTTCTTTTTAACATGCGCAACTTTCATTGTCACATCAGAGCGAGTGACATTCAGTCTGATTTGTACTGGATCACACCGTTAGGTTCATCTTGTTAAACAATGTCCATACACTTTAACATTGAGTTTTGTCAAGTTTTTATTGTGGCGTGTAAATAATGACCTTCCAAAGGAATATGGATGTATGAGAATCAGAATCAAGCGAACTATCACGATTTAAATGTATGTGTAAACAAATTGTAAAAACTACACCAGTTGCTGAAATAGTCGGTACTGAATGCATGTATGACTTGTACGACCTTAACTATTTGGTCATCCATGGAACACAGTGAATTGCTCTTGTTTTAATTTTTAAAGGGATAATATAAATTTCGAGGTATATATGCGATCATCTTGATATAACTGGAAAAAGTACATCTGAGTATAAACAACGAATTCAGCGAGTGTAAGTGAATATCATTTATGTAAGTGCTGCTAGGGTCTTCAGGCTAGCTTGAAGCTGTATAATTTAAGAACACAAGTTTAAATGCATATCAATCAAAATGAAGATACAAGCAATTAATATTAATTGTGCGGATGGAGGCTACAGAGACCTAACGTGCACTGGGAGTTGAACGGAGAGTTGTGAATACTTGTATAAGAGAGATGTATTGAGGTTATTTTAACACAATAATAATGCATTGTGCATTATTTTATGGCATTTCATATACTTAGTGCCATGTCTCAAAACTTATTTGAAATTTGTATGTTGCATGTTTAGAATTTTAATTTAAAAAAAAAAACAAACACAATGCTTTTCTCTCAAAAACTTTCCAGATTTAATTAACATGAGTAAAGACACATGGGGTTAAAAAAAAAAACAAAAAAAAAACAGCCTGTGAATTATAATTTTAGTTTGTGTGAAAGCTATGTAGCTGTAGATCACAAATGAAAGCTTCGTTTGTAAACATAACTTTGAAATTTGGGTATATTATACCTTCAATTGTTTATCAAAAATGAAAATGATTGATATTGGTAGTATTTGAAAAACTAGAGAAATGACTCTTCAACCAATATACGTTTGAACTGAGCACTGTTATAGACAAGTAGGAAAACCCACCGAGAACTAGTAAATACCTATAAAGTGTTAATGGAAGCATGTCAGTCGCCAGAAACATTATCGTGGCAAGAGTATGAAGGCCCATGATATGTGATGTTCTCCTTAAGTGATATGCTAAGAGGAAACAATTGCATACAAATTAAATCTAAAATAAGATAATGTAGGCAATGAAACGAACATGCGAGGATAGAATAAGGAAAATCAACGAATAAGGAAAATAACTAAATGCAGACTAGTGACCGCTTATGACTTCAGTGTCCAAATCTAATTTTTGCGAATTTTCTTGCAAGCAGTGATGATTGCATCCCAAAGGGATTTGTACAAGTGTACGCCGTCTGACCGGAATTTATCCCTGCAATCTTTGTTTCCAACGGGAAATGCAAATTTACTGTAATGCTCCCAGAAAGTCATGTATGGAAAGGAAGTGACCTCGGTACCAAGAATTTGATTCACCAACCATGCATCGTCGAGGTAATTTCAAGGTGTGGGACCATTGCCTAAGAAACGTGGAAGAATCTGGCACAATATAGTTTCTTTGACATGGTACTTACGATGTAATTGTGAGGCTAGCGAAATCACTTAAAGGCTAATGCGTTAGGGTCACTATCAGCTTGTAGGCCCAAAAGCGTAAGACAGTGTCCGGACATAAAAAACGGAGACAAGCTATGTAAAACTTCATCCATTTTTGCACCGTTCTACTTTCAACACCACGAAACTTCACAGACGTGACGTTTGTCAAATTAAAATCCAGGGCAAGACGATCGTCTGTGCCGGAGGTGAGAAATCGTAATAGCCATTTACAAATCGAATGACCCGTAATTAGAGCAAGATGCATACTAAAAATAGAGAAGAAATAAATGAGCAAAATGGTGGTTACTCGCATTTCAAATCCCAAAGAGTTGTAAAGCACCGTGAAAACCAGTGAGGTAAATGTTGAAAATAGGCTGCGGGACTTAAATTCCACAAATTTATTTTTCCTGATTAAGGGTTACGTTTCTACTCCATTGTGGTTCAGTTGCAACTAACCCAACAAATGATTGGCAAATGAAACTCGTGTGACTACTAAGGGGCAGTCCAGTCTGCCTTTCGGGCTTAGCTCATTATCATAACAGAGTAAGGTTCAAAGTGGATTCAACCTCATTACACCACCCATAATGTACTTACGCAAGGGTAAGTAGTAATTCACTGGAAAATATTGTACACAATATATCTGAAACTTTCTTCCATTACTGCAAGATTCTTTCAGATCGTGCGTTAAAAGAAAGACTTTAAAGACTACAAACAAGGATATATTAACGAAATTAGGATTTTAGATGACGAAAATCAGGTCAAAGCTGCTGCACGTTGCTGCGATCTGTCAGGAAGAACTAATATCTTAACACAATTCAAGAAGTCATTTTGCTAGAAGAGGACGAAATAAAGTATCTTTCTGTTTTTGCAAAGTTAAGCATAACTTTTATCAGACTTTACGGTATGGTTTCAGTGTTTGTTTTTAAATTTAAAATAAAGCTTTCATTATGCATTTTCACCCATGAAACGTATATCATACATGTATTTAAGAATAAAGCAAGTACATTTTTGTTATCTACAATTAATAATTAAATTTTGTTTAGGGAACAAATATTAAAGTTCTATTAAATAAATAGTTTATACAATGCTACTCGAGTGTCTGAACACAACATTTCCAAAGGGTATCATTGATAAACTAGTAAATTTAAGTTATATTAGATCCATCTAAAACAACCATTTATCATAATATTTTCAGACAGGAGGAAATAATAATGGCACATCGAAATCACTACATTTAGGTTGACAGTGGGTATATTTGCATCGGCTTTAACTTGTTCGCTGATTAGTGTGACTCGTTTTATCTTAGCTCATTGATGTAATAATGTTATGTATATTTAATTTAATTGTTTGTTAGTTTTAATTTTTTAAAAATTCCATTACATGTTATTGTAATGTAACTTTGTTTACTGGATTTGTTAAAAAAAAAAAAAGGTTCTTTCTAAACCTGTCGATCGGGGAAGCCTCGTCGCGTGTTGGTTCAAATTGGCCCTGAAAAGGACCGATAGGTGGTTTTGCCGAAAGATTTTCTTTTTAATAATACATTATATACGGATAGAAATGGTACTTCGAAAAATATAACATAGGGAAAAAAAAGACAAGATACTGGAAATTAAGTGGTGTTGGAAATAGTGGCAACCGGCTAAAATATGCTAAGGTTTAATAAAGAAAATAAAGCTAATAATAAATATTGACAGAAGCAACGTGTGGTTTTAAATATATATCGAGTCTAATTATAATATAAACATTACCCGATTCATGAACATACAGGAAATTGTGGCAAAATTAATTGTTCTGTTCCAATAAATATTTTATCCAGGATAAAATCTAATATAGATGATTATTCAAATTCATTATAGATGGCGTTTGGATTGTGGCATGTTCACACACGAAGTCTTTCGTCATCTCGTGTTTTTGTGATATGAAAACCTGGCAACTTTAAACAATCAAAATTCATAGTTTGCCGCCAAATCAACATTTAAAATCAGTAGACAGGGTAAAAACTCAAAGGTACAAGGTTAAGGTTTATATATACTATTTGGTTTAATGCTATTTTATAATATTGAAAATCCCGTTTAATTAGCTATGTATAAGATCTGCTTGATAGAGATAAAGGAATTCGGACAAAAAGAAAATTTTTCGACAAGTACAAAATATCCTGAAACTCTATTTACAGAAGAAAAAAAATCTCTTTCGTTGGTTCTGTTTTTGTCTGAGGATTGAGAAGGTTCTCAGCATTGTTGTTGCAGTATGCTATTAAGAGAATGGACAGTATTGCGTCTCCAAGGGTTGGAGATAACAGTTGGCCAGTTCCATCTTGCATTTTCTGATAGCAACCCACAGATGATCTGCTCACTTAAGATGCAGTGTTGTATCAAGTTGTAGCTTTGGTAAAACTGAAACTGCCTATGTTGCTCATCAGGATTGTTTTAATTAAGTCAACCCATACACCTCCAAGTTTATTGTTCTGTCCTTTTCTGTTTTATCCCGTCTTTTCCGCCGCCGCATTCCTACCAACTTCCGTTTGAGGTCCCAAATTCCAACGTTGACCTTGGTGACGCCGTTAGCAGTGGTGATACGAACTGGACGATGCAATTCGGACAGGGTCAGTGTGATGGAGACGGAAGGTCGATGGGCGTTTTTAACCTTAAGAGTGAACATCCCGTTAAAATACGTGTTGAGAGAGAATAACCCGTACTCATTCAACCGAGATCTTGCATTCAACAGATAAACAGAAGACGAACGCAGTGATTCGACCAAACGCTCAAGGTCGTAGAAGCAATAAGTAATTTTTTCCCCACGGAACTGTGCGGCAGGTGCAGCCGCCTTGCGTTTACTAAACTTCTCAAAGACAGCCGGACGCAAGTAAGGCAAGCGCGTGTGAATGACAACTTTTTTTTTACAAATTTAGGATGTTGGCTTGTAACTTTATCTGTTCACAATAGGAAAGATCCAAATTTAGTGACTTTATGTAATTTACTTTACTACTTGGGGCTAATTCGGGCGGTAGGTTGCAACAATATGCTTTCAGAGGAGCAGGATTTGCAAGAACGTCGATATTTTCTCGTTTGTAGTCGAGATGGTACATGATCCGTTTTTACATATATAGAATCTATGTTGGGGTTTGGACCGAGACAAGGAAATCCCAGTCAAGGGGTTACATTATTTGTGTCCCCATGAGGCTGGCCGAGTGGGGAGACATAATGTAACCCCGCGACTGGCATTTCCTTGTCTCGGTCCAAACCCCAACGTAGATTCTTTTTCTCACTCAATATTATCATATAAAGTAAGAAAGAATACCGTTACTTGTGCAGTATAGTTCACGGGCAAATGTTTACATGCGGTGCATTAATACAAATATGTTAATAAGGAATGTGGCGTGACGTGTCATCCGAAGTACAGTTTTTATGCGCGAGCCAAACGAAATAACAACATAAAACGTTGCATAGTTTTCAGGTATTATCACATTTAATATATGGATGTTATATGCAATAAACAATAAATAGTTAATACTTTTCACAAGAAAATGTTTCATTTTCATCAGTTCCAATTTAGAAATTTATATTGTACCTAATGAGACGATACTTGGCACACAGCTGTGTTGTAGTGTAGGGTAACATATAGGCGATTCAAGTTACATGCAGCATGAGTGTCCGTGCTTGGGTTTTTCACGGGTAATTTAGATATCCGTGTCACTGTCGTATATAATTCTCCTTTTCTTTGGAGGAGGTGAAACTGTTTGTGGCATACTTGTGCTGTAATTAATATTGATTGTAAAATTACCACTCTGTATGAAAGACTCTCCAAATACAGATCCTAGCTGATAACTATGTGATGAAGTTTCAAGTTCACGGTTTCTTGGAAAATTTATATTTTCTCCTCTTGGAAATATGGCAAATGTTGCTATTAGTAGTGGAAGGATCCGCTACAGGAAAATTTGCTTGTGGAAAAACGTGGACGGATAAAAAATTCCCTCTGGCTGATAAGTTCATTATTTGTCATCAATTTTGCATGCGCATGTTTGATTCAGCTGGGGCACAATGGGGATGTTTAACAAAATTAGAAGAAAATATGTTTGACATAGCACATTTCTGGCTGTTACTAAGTTTTCTGTAGTTGTTGAGAGAGTTGGGGTGTTTGTGGCCAGTGATGTGTATAGCTTGAGTGTCTGGAACATTGTTTTCTAATAGTTTCTGACATAGATATTTTCTCACGCTCGAGTTTGTAAGCCAAATCAGGCAAGTTTGCTTTCATAGCCATGTTTTTCATTAGCGAGTTCAGCTTTCGGGCACCAGCTGGTGCCCGTAAAAACCATTGCTCATTTGGCCCAGGTGCATGCACGTGAGTTACAGGGGCAAGGTAATATGGATGATCAGGGTTACAAAAATTACTCGGGCGTTCATAAAAAATTTGTAGATAGTTACAGGACATTTATCTGGAAATAGAGGATTAGCGTACATCCTTGGTTTTTTCATTTCTCGTGTTTCTTGTGTCCTCCTCTGTCCTCGTCTTCCTCTGTCTCACGTTAAACTCTAAATATTTTACTTTAAGTTCGCAATCTTGCTTTAATGATATGTCTCCCCACTTTGTTTCTGTGTTCTTCTCCCCCTCCCTGTACCACAAAGTGCAAAGTATTATTAAACCATAAAGTGTTCAGTAAACTTGACGGTGTGCTGGGGCCCAAAGTCGAGTATTCATACAGCTTTTTTATGTCATCAGTTACGGCATCAGCAGTTTTGGGTTTGTTTCCTTTTCCTTTCTTCTTCAGATCTTTCTGTTTAATTTTTAGGGCCTCTCTTGTTTGATAAAATTCAGGGCCATAAACCAAGCTGGAATTGTATCTGTTTCGTCTCGGATATCGTTCAAAACTTTCCATCATACCTATAATAAATAATAATTTATAAATGGCATTGTGCCTAGGGTCTATCTCTACCTCTCTCTCTCTCTCTCTCTCATCATTTGTCATCCACGTAGGGAAGGGCCTGTATTGCTTTATCAGTCAAGTTTTTTAATTTATAAGATAATTTACCTTTTATAACTGTGAATAAAATTCTTGCTCATTACATAATCTTTTTTGTGGGTAGTTAGTTATTCATTCTAGCGCTCATTCAAAAATTCCTTTCTGTTTTAACAAACTGAAAGTATGTCAGTTGCGCTATACATCATTTTATTTGCTCATACACTATTCTTTTAATCAAAATTGTGTTTTCTTTCAATATGTAGGCCCTTGTTTACCGCTCAATGTTGTTGGATCGTATTCACTTCCATCATTCTGACGAATTGAAAGGAAAAATCTTGAATCTTGTTTAGTGCAGGTGCAGGCACTTCATGTATTGGGCGCGTCTCACTGGTTTTCTCAAGATATTCTTGTAGTAGTTTTATGTGTCCCAATGTTTTGCGTTTCGTATTCACATTTTCATTCACTAAAACAAAATTTGTGACAAATTGTTCGTCGTCTTCTGTAAAACGGCTCTCTTTGACCGTTTCAGTGTTTTTTATTTCCAATCCTGATTTTGTTATTTTCTCCGACGAAACTTGATTAGGTTTCAGAGAAGCATTTACTTCATTTGTTTCCCAGTCATCAAAAAGAAAGGAAAAATCTTCTGTCTCATGCTTTGGTGAGTTTTCTGAAATTACTAGTTCATGTTTGGCATAATTTGTGAAACTTCCATCGTCCAAAAAACGTACTGTATACATGGAATAGGTACCAATTGGGTGGTAAACATTTACGATTTTTGCCCTCCTTCCTTTAAGAGTCAAGATGTTGCCTAGCTTATAGTCCATTTTCTTTTCTTCTTATCTTAATCGTTTTATATCTACTTTTTTGTATCTTATTTTTTCTTCTCCAAAAACTTTTTCGTTTAATGTCCCAAAGTGTTGGCGTTTGTTTTATCCGAAAATAACTCCATCACGCCAAGCATAAGACATCCATTATTGCGTCCCTTGATAAAGTAGTCCCTAGCGCGTGGACACCTTGACCGAAACGACCGGACTGAGATAACCAGATTGAGATAAGAAAAGTAAGGTTATCAAAACAGCTAGATTTCTCTGTCGCATGGGTGGGAATACCGATTATCAGGTTTCTGTGATGAACCCGATCGATGTTTAATGTCAAGTGTTCTTCGAAGTCTTTTAATATTGGACACGTTTCTAGGTTGAACTTGTCTTAAAATACGTTCTCCATCAAGTTTTTATTAATAGCCTTAGCATAATTATACCAAGGAACACCAAGGCTAGAGCCAGATGAGGAATCATCATTGGAAATTCTCTTAAACTTTAACAAAAGTAGATGAACGTGAAAGTTCAACAGTTGAAGTTTGGATTTAGATGTTGGGGGACGGACTTGCGAGGGCCCTGGTATTGGTAAAGGTACACATGGCTATGTCCTTTGTTTTGGGGAATGTGAAGATGGACCGGATAATTATAACATAGAAGATGGACCTGGTTCGTCCATGGTTTCTTTTGCTAATTTGCCGAAACCTATGCACGTATCTGCAGATTCTGTAGGGACTTGAGAAGATGGCGAGGAGGCGTTAATGGGATTGCTGCCGTTTAAGCAGGCTTTAATACTGCGAGCGCAGTCATACCTGGGATGACCGAAGTAAATGTATTATTTACTGATGGTACTAGTCGATTCGCCGACGTTACTTGCTGACCCAGCCCTATGGAAGTGGCATTTGTAAAGGGACACTTCGTACAGGAGTAATTGTCTGCGGGTCTTTCTGGTCTGGCACTAGCGCACTTGGGGGTGTGGCATGCTGCCCCGTGAAGCTTTATCAAACACTTCAGTGCAAGAGAGACACTGATACCTAACCTTCAGACATCTATGGAACGAGTAATAATGTGTCTTGAGTTTATTAGGCTTACGAAGGCATGTGCTTCAGATCTGTCGCATCGGTATTGCTGTACAAGGGAATCGGACATCCACCTTATCCACTGGTCCAGCCCGCAGAGATCCGTCCGTACCTTTCCTCCGTATTTCCGATAGCATCAGTATCTGTCTCTCCCCCCCCACCCACACACACGCGGCGGTGGGTTCTGGAAGTTCGACGCCACCATAAGCAAATGCGGCTGGGAGGTGGGGAAACATTTCCGACCCTTGATGGTTGTTGAGGGCGCCTTGCATCCCGGCTGATTTCTCTGTTTAATTCTCGACTCCGATTTGCTTTTTCGGATCCGTGTAACCGCACTTTGCGAAATCAGCAAAGGGGGTGGGGGTGAGGGAGGGCGAATGAGAACCCTGCAGAACACCCAAGGACTCCATTACGCGGAAGTAGCCCATTCTACCACGGGCTGAATAATATGATGAAAGTAATTTCACAAAATAAAATATGTAACTTGCTTTTTATCTCAGATTGTATCATATGATAATTTTATATAAATTTCCAGAGCAAAAATGTGCAAGACAGATGCTCGATTCGGTAGAATTAAAAAAAAAAAGACTGCTCAGTGATCGGTACGAGTATTAGACCCTAACGCTTATTTACTGCAGGGTATAAACTCGTAGAATGGGCTGCTTCCGCGTAATGGAGTCCTGTAGAAAGGGTTTGTGACCGTAATGGTGAAAATAAAGGTTAATTCGCCGGATTGGATTCATGCGATGGTCGGCCGAATGTTATGCGTTGATACGTTACTGTCTTTTAAATGGATATGTGTAGCTTTTCAGTCTCGCGATTATGAAGCGATAAAAGACGCGTGAGAAAAGTCGAATCGAGCGAAGGGTTGCGGTCATGCTTGCACACCTTGTGTTAGTTTATAATACCAATAAGGTGATTTCGTGTTGTCAGAGATTTCATTGTACTTTATTGATAAAGCGTCAGACTTCTGTGATTTTGAGCAAAGTTCCTATGTGACTGAACAAATATTTCAAAGCAGTCTACGATAGCCCTTATATTTTTGAAAGATTTGAAACAAGGAGGCAATTTTTTCATAATTAGTATCTGTGATGTAAACATGTTTTGTTTCGAATCCATGCTGTTATCTTAAATAAAATTAAATCCATGTATTGACAGTGATAGAAATGGTACTTTGGCTGACTCAATATCTATATGCAAAATCTTGATTAGGAAACCGTTGTCTTAACTTCAAGGTGAGCAATGGTTGATTTTGAGGTGAGATTTTGTTTCTTAGGTGCAGTTTTTTGCTTGACTCTTTGTTTTGGTTGTGTTCTATTCCATTGCCAGTAAGTTACGTGACCTCCAAGACAAGTGATGGTTAAATTAATCAACAGTTACTCCAGAGTAGAATTTAAAAAATTTATCAATTTTAGATATATTATCAAAATAAAATGTGTTGGTGGTGCAAGTTTTCTCCTTTTAAAAGGGAGTTTCCAACTTTTAGTCATTGTTTCTGATTTTCTATTTGATTTGGCAACCGTATCACTGCAATGGTAGGTAGGTTATGTCCCAGCATCATGAACAGGGGTTGCTGTATACTTGGACGTGTATGTTTACTTGTGTGTTTATGTAACTGTTTTATTTAACTTTAAATTAATGCAGCATGAAGACAATAATGTTTGAGGAAAAAAATACAGCTCTCCAATTCAGGCGGGTGATTTACCTGGCTACTTTATAAAAAAAACAAACCCGAAACACTTAACCTACAGCCTACTTTCGCAACAACCTCTTCGACTTGAATGGAAGGCCTTGCAGCTGTAAATGGTTAGGTATGTATAATCTATTCTGATATATCGGTTACACTGATTGACAATTAATCTAATTAGCATAAGCATATACATTTTAAAAAGTATTAGGCTATTTACTAAACAAGTTCTAGTACATTATTCTCGGTTAAGTTGGGGGTGGGGGAGTTTGACAAAGAAAAATGATATAACATCTTTAGATTCACTTCAATAGCACAGTTAAATTAATAAGGTTTAACTTTTTAATTTCAGGTACACTTTTTTCAAGGAATTTATTTTAAAATTGCACAGCAAAGTATATTGAATTATTTTACCATTTTCCATTCTGACAGCAAGATCTTGTGTAACGCAGTATATTTCGTCATTAATTTCAACAGGGACGCTGAAATAAAAAAAAAACATAAAATGGAAGGAATTTAAATCTCCATCCATTTCATCCTTTAAGATGTGCAATACTGTCTTCTAATTTTTATTTAAATACAAAAGCAGCAAATAAACAGAAACACATAATTTAATAAATTGCACATTATATATATATAGAGAGAGAGAGAGAGACTTAAAAGTGTTAAATACATGTGATGATGGGTTTTACATATAGACCAATCTTTCATATTTATGGTATTTAGAATTATATCAATTACCTCAACAATACTAAATGCATCTACATCGTTACAGATTTTTTTTTATTTTACCATTTCCGACACTGAAGTAGATTTTTAAAAAATTAGTCATCTGCTTTGTTGAAAAAAGACCCAAGTCTACCCACTAGTCAAAAAAGTATATCGAAGTAAAGAAATAGAAAATGTTCTGCCCCCTTCCTAAAAAAATACCGGAGTCCCCTTTTCTTAACCGTTTTTACTTGCTGACTCAACTGCCTCAAATGGACAATTTATTTTAAGATTGTAAGATCAAAACTCGCGCATTTACATCAAATTAATTTCGACGTTATTCCAAAATGCACGATGACATTACAAGTTCCAGCTGTAGCCAAGGATGGAAAAGCACAGTATAGAATCTCTTTTCCGAAGGCTAGAAAGGGTGATCCAGTAGCGAAGCAAGTAAAGGTCAAACAGAATTATGGTAGGCAATGTAACACAGGTTAAATCATGTTGACATTTTTTCTTAACAATTCTGAAAAATTGTCCATACGAAGTTGAATATTGACCCAAACGATAATGAATAACTGCTCAACCTGAATACATACATAAACTAGAATCAGTTATTTTATTGTAAATTCTGTCTTAAAAATAATTGTTTTGCTTTCAGCAAAAAAAAAAAAAAAAAAAGGTAGAAAATTATAAATTGTACAAGTATTTGGATCATTTGTCTCTTTGGAAGAATTTTTATTTTATTTTCCATAGAAAAACACTGCTAGCTGGCTATATGATTGTAATGAAACTCATATTTTCAGATTATATCCAAAAACTGATGAAGGAGGTTGTAATGCGGCGAGAATTATACAGCACGTATCACACAGCACATGAAGCTAGGACCCACAAAATGAACCATCCACCACCAGCTGTAGCCTCTTCATACAGAAAGAATCTGGTTCTAGATAAGGACTCAGTAATTCAGGAACACCGTCAACTTTTCAATACCTGAAAGTGTAATTTGACCCAGTAAAGTTTAGAACCTCAGTAGCTTCTGATTTATTATTTTCCTATTATACACATGCATTCACACACATTTCTAGAAATGTCACAAGTTTTCAGATTCGTCAGTCAGCTGCGAGGATACTTGAATCCTGTGTAGGTTTCAGATGGGAAGGTCTTGCCAATTGTGCTCACTACACATGATGGTAATATCTTTATTTCTTTTACCAAGTATCTTCCACACCCAGCGGACAAATCGTCTATATGCTATGTGCCGGTAAACTCTGAAAGGACAAAATACGGTTTACTGAATAGTCTAGTTATTACACATAATTTCACACCAATCCAATCGCTGTATACATGGTATTTATTTTTTAACATATTGGTTTATGGTGCCTTGGAGGAGGTGGGGGTGTAACGTGTTGTGTGCTCTCTTTCTCTTTCAACCTCTCACAAACACAAACCCCCCCACACACAATTCAGCTGAATATGTCCTAAATTTGTAATTTTCATTTGCAGACCACATTTTTGCTTTTAAATCCAACTTGCCAATGTGTGCGATTATAAAAATGTTCATAAAATGGATTATACACAGGTTTTCATTTTTCTCCAAAAGAGATTTTTTTTTTGTTGTTGTTGCTGCAAGATTAGTACTCGCGTATAGATCTGGTCATTCTCCCTTAATCTACCATTTTCTTGAATGTACTCATGAATGAAGTTTCTAAGACATGTATGTTCAGACAGTTTGCAATGAATCCCTCGTGGTTTGTGATGCAGGTAGAGGAACATTCTTCAATTTTCTCTTCCAAGATCGACTGCGATTGGCAACAAATATTCTCTTCTTGGTTGGACATTGCCACACATTTACTACACAAGCACCTGTGTAGGAAAAAGGTTAAAATTATTTGAAAAACTGTTGCCTGTTTGATATTTTAAATGTCCATTTCTTTTAAGAACATGCATCCACTTATGGCATGTACAAGTCCAAGTCAACAACTGTTGGATTAATCCAGGCTATAGAAAATGAAAACCAATTTCCAGCCCCCAAAAGATGGCAAGAAAACTTCTTCCTCTGATCTGTTATTTTCCTTTTTAAAAAATTGTCTTAACAGAAAATTAAAAGAAAGAAGAAAAAAATGTAACAGATAATGATATTTTTTTTTTTTGTTTGAAATCGTGATCTGTACAAAATTCTAGCCCCCTTCCTACCACGTTTATTCAGTTTGATTTTGTACTGCTATTCAATTTGGTATTTAAAATTAAAGGTAGTTTATAAATGATATTTGCAGATTTTTTCAGACTAAGATTGCTTACCAATTTGCGTTTTCGAAAAACTGCTTCTTCTGCACCAGGCCGATGGTACTCCAGATCATCGTCATTGTCAGAATCTGACGAGTCCTGTACATCTTTGTCACACGAATCTATCTCCGGTTCATGTAAGGTTGGATGTTAATGGAATATTCTACTTCGGGAACGTCATCCACATCACTGTCATCACTGACAGTCGCCATAATTTAAACATTCAAGCACAACCAACTCGTAGAACGCTTAACTGCATCATCAACAATGCCGGTGTGTACACAGTGTCTCAAATGACGTCACATCCGCTATTTGTTCAGGGGGAGGAAAGCGCGTTGCTCTATTCCAGACGGATCGGGAGAGATGATCGGTTTTTCATAAATTTCTTCGTAACGAGTCGGAATAGAAGGTACAAATTTTCAGAAAATGAAACTTATACATATAACAAATTGAATATGAAGTTTGGGCGAATTTCATTTTTGCATGTTTGTCCCCTTTAAGTGAATGGAATCTCTTTATGGAAATAGTCGACCTATACGCGGCCTTCCCTGGATATTCTCATATTATCATGAACTATAGCAAATACAAATACTTTAAATTAAAAAATATATATATATATATTCTAGCGCTACCCACATCTTCTTCTGTGCCATTTTGTTCCAAGATCACGCCTATAAAAAGCAAGTGTGGGTTTACGAGAACGCTTTTGCGGGTATCATGTTCTGGACTTTCGACTGTCGAGAACGGCGCCAGAACGTGCACCGTTGTGAAGATCAGTCCTTTCGAATGCGTCCAATATGTCTCAAGACTGACCATATTTTTAAAATGCTGTATTACCTGAACTGATGGGTAAGTTTTTCACACGACAGGTGACAGGGTGTTTATCAGAGATAACAAACAGTGCATAATAGTTCGAATGGTAAACCGGCTTCAGACCAAACAATTAGCAGCATGGAGAGAAAAGCTGTGTGGTGTTATTGTAAGGGCGAAGAATATGGGGAGATGATTGAATATGTTAATGATTTGTGTAACATTTAGTGGTATCATAAAGCTTGTTTGAAACTGAAAGCTGTACCCAGAGGGAAATGATATTGTTCTGATTGTCAGGAAAAAATTAAGTTTAAAATCAGTTGACCATAGAGTAAATCAAGTTTATATTGGACTGTCGTATTGTACATATACTTGCCCAATCAGTTTGCTTGTGTACAGTTTGTGCGCTTTGTTGGGCTTAATCTCTTGATTGACTGAGGTTGTATATACAGGTTTCTATCCTCAGTGGTATAGATATTATCTAATCCAATTATTGGTTCATTTATTTATGGTGCAACAATGTACTTTGTATATATTAGATTTATCGTTGATGCTGTAATCATGGTATTGTATATTAGTAATTTTCCATTTGCAAAGTTCCGAAGTTTAATTTATGATGAAAATTTTATTAAGGATAACTATCAACAATACAGAATCATTAGTTACAAGTGTATTCTTTCCTTTCAATAACATTTTTTTCAGTTACATGTATACATGCGTGTATTAAGCTTGTGGTATAATGCCAAAGTTCTAACTGTACTTGTTTCATGCATAAAACTTCGTATATGATAAAACTTCGTATATGATCTTGTATATGTTGCAAGTTCTGTAATCTAATCTACATGAAATGATGCAATAAAATGTCTGAATTAACCAAATTTCACCACATTTACTTTCATTTCTTAATTAAATGGCAAAGTCACAAAGGTTCGTTAGCCAACAACACGCTAGCACAATTTTGTCCAGTAACACTCCACCTTCCCCCTGTAAAAAGACATGCGACACTTTTGATACAACTCTCAACATGAATGCGACTGTTTGCAATTCTACGTGTTTGATCAATGTCAACTGCACCAATCTGTGCTCTGTCTCACGTAAATGCAGGAATGTAAACCTGTGCACACTTTGTGCGAACACGATCACTACTATCAAAGCCTCGGTCTGCAAGGACAACGTCTCCTGGGAGAAATTTGTCTAGCTTTCCACATCTTTCTGCAACACGACCACCATTTCCATTCGAAATGAATATTACTTCAGTGGTTACCCTATTAAATACTTTGCTGTGTTACTGTGCTTATATGCCGACCATGTTTCACCACTGGCCCTTAAATTTGATGGACGCTCAATAAACGGTTCGAAGCAGTCTATAGTCACTGCAAGGGATGTTCCAAAATGTTTCCTTAAGCTCATAGGCATTGTTTTCTGAAATGGGTCTCTTTCTTGCCTGTGAAAGAGTGGATCCAGAGCCACATCAAACTTTGTCAACACATTCAAAATTGTACATGACACTGTTGTATGTGAGATTCCAAATTTGTCTGTTAGATCAAGGTTTGAAGGACTGAGCCTAAATTTCATCAACACAACGATTAACTGCTGAAATTTACTAAGAACGCTTCTGGGGTGCAGAGTAATATCAGGTTCATCATAATCATACAATGCGATCAACCCCTGAGAATTTGGAAGGTCTGTATAGTACTTACTTTTTAAGCATCATTTGGTAAAAAAGCCATTTAAAATTGTGTCATTTAATTTTTTATTCAGCATGTAATTTTCTGTCTGTAGACGTGAATGTTCTGCTTCATATACACCTTACAAGATACAACATAAAAACGAAGCAACGATTGAAGTGATATATTGACCATATCAGTCATTTTTCAGAATATGAATTATTCTGATTTGTGTTACATTAACAACCTATCAATAGTCTCATATTTTAAGAATATTAAGTCCACATTGTCACAGCTTGAACGAGCTCTTTTCTTGCCGACACGATGTCCAGCCAGACAAATTACCCTCTCACTAGATACAGATGACGCCGGAACCCTTAGGTGTTTCCAAACTTGTGAAATAAGACAATGGTGGACCTGGCAGTTGTTTCCAACGAGTGTAACATCGTGAGATTGATTATCAGACTGATTAGATATTTGATATATGGAAATCTTCTTGAGGATGACTAGCTCTTGTCGGATGTTGACTTTCACCAGCGCATGCATCTTGTAATCAATCATCCATGTCAACATTCCAGATTGATTTCTTTGTTGGTGGACTAGGTGTAATCACAGGCGACGACGTTTTTGAAGGCTGTTGATCAGAAGATCTTCCTGGCTTCATTTTCACGTTCACTTTGATAGCTTTATCAAAAGCACACTTCAAAAGCAGGGCTCACGACCAGGTAGAAAATTGAGACCGTTCATAGATGGAGTCAGTACCTTGCTTCGTTAAGTTGGGCAATTAGTGGTGGGTCGTTAGCATTAGTGATACATACGGAGCAAGTTTAAAAAATAGTGTGGATATCGAAGGTGATTTTTCTCCGCAAACACTTATGCTTTCAAAAATGGCGAGCTAACTTAAGTTGTTCAACTAGTGCTTCATCCTCAAATAGTTTTCCAATGTTTCAGCTGCTGTCGTACTAACTTTGGGTAAATGATAACCGCCATATTAGCAGGTGCTGTAAGTAATTAAAACTTCCCAACGTTTCATACTATGTACTTTCTCTCATACGACAATGCCTCATGATACAGTGTTAAAAAGCCATAACAGAATGGATGTTCAACAGTGTTAGTAGCCTTCCCAGAGGCTATTGTAACAAGACTGGAACGGTGCACTGGTCCGTGCATCCAGAGAATGTTTGTGCATGGTTGCATTTGACGAAGCCCATTGTATATCAGAATTTTAGGAACCATTTAATAACTTTTTTTTATAACAAAGGTATCTGAAATTTTTGTCCACCCAGATAGAATAATAACTTTCAAATAAAGGTCAATCAAACGGGGACGGTAAGCATGTAAATACCGATTGAAAGAATATATTTGATTATTTTTTTAAAAATATTTATTACTTTCGGTTGTGAAATTGGAACTATGAATAATATATCACAATATCAAGTTGAACTAAAATTCTGAATAAATTTCTAGTTGCGACTTGTTTTAGAGGCATGAACTTGAGAGAAGAATACCTACATGTTACTGATCGATTGATTCGTTGTAGTTTTACGGCGCATCTGCACTGCACGGCTATTTTGCGCCATAGAAAGGTTATATGCTAATTTTTTTTACAGCTGATGAAACCTTGATTATCGACCGGCGATAATAAAATTAATGCATAACTTTGAGATGGTGAGAGTACTTTGTGAAGCTTGTCGATAAACGGTAACTGTAAATGGTGTGTCAGTGAATAAATAGACAAGTAATGGTACTTCGGATCAATGACTACGTATGTTTTGGTAAAAATACTCCAACAGATAGCACAGAATTTATATTTTAGAATAGATGTTTGCTTCCTTGAGTACGTATGTTTTGGTAAAAAAAAAAATACTGTAAGAGATAGCACAGAATTTATATTTTGGAATAAATGTTTACTTCCTTGATGTTTAAAATGCAAGAATGTCTACATCATCAGAATTCCTTCACGTGTTGAACATTGCAGTAACGATCGGGTGTAGGCTGGAGATCGAAATAATCCATCAGAAAGCCCTTTACACCAAAAAAGTGGGAAAAAGCAGAAATTGATAAAGACGTGAATGCAAACTATCTGTAGTAATTATTTGTAACAGTTCATCTGTCCAATCATGCTCTTTCAGTATCAGTAAAAAAGATGCTTAAACTTTGTGATAATTGTCAAGACGTGTAAATGCGTGTGACCGAATTGTTGCCTTTAGTTAAGACACAAAAGGGTCTGGCAAGGAATCTAAATGGTCAAAATATTACACCTATACATTGTTAAAAAGCTGTATTAAATAATCAGCAATTTTAATGCTTACGACTTTCAAGAACTTAATTGAGAAATTAAATTCATATAATAATTCACAAGATTTTTATATAAAATTACATAAATATGTTACGTTTGCAGGCGAATTATTCAACATTGTTATACTGCCTTTCCTTGGAAGGAATTAGGTTGATATAACCCATGAGATCTGCAGTATTCAAGACAGAAGGCGTCGTATTATGTTTAAATACTGTTTTATTCATGAGCGACAACTCTCTTCGAAAAGGTAAAAAGTTGTAAGAAATGAAAATACAGCTATTGCAAAGTATGACGATTACTACGTTTACATTAAACAAATGTAAATGTGATATTAAAGCAATCTGCATATGTCAAAGGGTTCGCTATGTCCTTTACACTTGTAAAATTCGATAATAAAAATTAATGTCCATTATGTGCTCCCATACCTTCAAATGCACTGCTGAATTTATGTCCATCACATGCCTTCATACTTGTAAATAACGATAGAGTACTTCCTAATAAACAGCTTCGCCGTGATTAAACGAAGATTGTTATTAAAAGAATGTGAATAATAACACGCACAAAGGGATTTATGGTGAATCTAACACAAAAGAGGGTTGTCACGTGTACTAGCAGGTTGAATGGACCTCCTCAGACATATGATTAATCACATTTCCTATCCATAACCTGTGTCTGTTGAATTTTTTCAGCAGTGAGTTGGTCTCCAGCATCCCTTCTATTCTCTTTGTACTCCCTTTTAGATGTTCAGAGTATTTCTATTTCCTCCCTTCAAATTAATTGTCTTTTGCTACATTAGGACTTGTTTTAATCTTCCTGATGTTGCTCCAGCAATAATTGAAATCAGCCTTAGGCCAAATATCAAGTACTTAAAGTGGTTCTTTTAATAAAATTCAAATAGGCCAAATTTCCTGTGCCTTATCATTCCAAGGCCATCATTTTCTTGTACAGCATCATGCAAAGCTCTGTCATTCAAACTCGATCTATTCACATATACAATTTTGGAATCTAAGTCAATCGGCGGTCATCTTCCTCTGGCTCAAAACTAGCGCCTTCATTCCTCTCAGCAGAACCATTCACTTTAAACTACAAGTAGTAATAGGGGCTACTTTAGGGATAATGGGAAAATACACAACAGAACCCCCCTGCGGCACTTTACGGACAAGATTTATACGGACATATGGCACACCTTGGGGCAATTTACGGACAATGGGAATTTTGTATAGGGACAATAGGAATGGAACAGGTGGGATGACGTCACGGTACTGGACACTTGCAACAATGTAGCAAGTACCGTGACGTCACCCCACCTGTTCCATTCCTATACAAAGTTTTATGCATTCGCGTCCGTTTCTGTGGATAGCATATAGTGTTTTATGCATTCGCGTTCGTTTCCATAGATTGATGAACATCAATCTATCATACCCAAATCATACAACCGACTAAAAAAAAATTAGGTAAGAGAATAATGCTTTTGGGAGTTAAACACAAATTATACAATCGAATAAAAAAAAGTTTTAGGCAAGAAAGAATAAATATCTTTTCGAGGCATATGAAAGTGGCCCTGAAAAGGGCCTTTGGTTTTATGTTAGTACCAGTTCGTTAACTTAGAGGACATCTCACTGATCTTCTGTTTCTCAGACTTTGTCTAACCTCTGGACCGTAGATGAGGACTCGCTTCAGACAGCATTCTCTCTCCACATAGCATCTTCTTTTCCAAACAGTCGTATCGGTGATTCGCATGATGGTCCATGATGATTTAACATACATTGGAAAGTCCGTACGGAACAGCATCGACGATACGAGAGTAGAGGATTCAACGTTTGTCCACATCTTGTGACGAGTACAGGTGAAGGGAATGAAGTGAACCGCGTTTATTTATAGTGGAAGACCGGATTGAAACTGATCACCACTCACAACACGCGTTACAAAATTCAGTCACTTCGTGGAGTCTGTCTTCCAATCCGAAGAGCTACATGTGACGTCACATTCCCTATATAGGTGCGCTAGCGACTGTGCGCAGTGAATCAATGAGACATTGTTTTGTGAAACATGACTGAAACTAAGAAGACGATGAATTGGGGTGCACTGGTTTGGAGACGAGAAGCGATGGCATAGCAGTGGCTACCAAAGTTAACAGAGCTACTTCCAGAAGAGACCGATTTCAACTGGGATTTAGTAGATTTTCTCTCTTCGCAAGAATTTGTTCCGGTACCAGTACCTTCACCACCTTCTTCTTTACCACAGGTCGAGGATTTTAAACAGAGACAGAAAGAAGAATTGGAGAAATTTTTATAACAGCAGAAAGAGGCAGAACAAGCATTTCTCCTTGAACAGCAACAGCGAGAAGAAGAAGAGGTAAGAAGGAAACGACAGGAAGAAGAAGCAGTAGAGAAGAAACAAAGGCTAGGAGAGAAGGAGAACAGTGAACCTCAAACGGTAACGGTACTCTTGGACATTTTGGCCGAGTTAAGAAGCCTGAAACAAATGTATCAGACTTCTTTATTACGACCCAATAGAAAAAGACCTTCCCGAGCCAAACAGTCCAACCCTGTTACTACACCGGAGATACCACCCCTAGTGATTTCTACCAAATCATTGACAGGAGCAAGTCCAGAAGTAGGTCTTGGCCGTGGCAAAGGCTTAAGGCAGTTAAAGTTGATTGCTTCTCGTTCCTAAGTTTGTTCTAAGAAAAAACAAACACCCAAAGGCCCTTTTCAGGGCCACTCACTTCTTTCGAAAAGAGATAGTATTCATTTTGCCTCAATCAATTAAAACTCAAAATCCCTTTTATTTTTTTTTAACCGTATGATATACGTGTGTGAGTGCGTGAGTGTAGGCCCTTATTCTAGAAAATCAAAACCAAGAGACACTTGCGTTTTTCACTCTGGTCTATTCTAGTACAAATTTTTACAATCCAATGTCACAACACAACACAACACTTTTTTTAAAAAAAGTTCATAGACTTCTTCTTTATCTTTTTTCTTTCACTCTCTCTGTTTTCTGATTTTCTTCACTTTCACATGTTTTTCCTCCTCCTCTTCTTCCTGACTTATTTTTCTCGTCTTCTTTTCTTTTCTGTCTTCTCTTTCTGGACGTGTCGGGATTCTTCCTCTGCCGAGGGCACCTCTTCTTCCTCCTCCTCCTGCTCCTGTTGTTTCTTAGGGCAGTCTGAAGACCAATGTCCTTTCTCTTGACAATGGTAACAGGTATCTTGACTTTTGTCTCTTTTGACACTGGTCTTGCTTTTTTGACGGTCTGGAGATTCTGTAGCCCAGTGCCCTTTCTTCTGACATATAGCAAGTATCTTGACTTTTGTTTCGAAAGGAGGGGGAGTAGTCCGCCAGCTTGTCTGAAGAAAACTTTCGTATGACACCTCGCAAAGCTCTGATCAGAAGTTCGATCTGTGCGGGCTCTTCCATCGTGCTGGTCGGCTTGAGAGTCAAATGAATACTGAGGGAAGGCACCAGCCCTTTATATATTTATACACTGAGCCTGACATGGATATATAGGGGTCCATGACTTTTCAAATGTAGTCATTTGACTTTTTGCAGTCAAGATGAAACGATCGCAAGATTCTAAGTTTTCCAAGTGGCGGTCCCAAAAATTACGGCTACGAATACCGAGACCCACAAGGAGAAGTGTACACGGAGTGTAAAGTGAAAGAATTGACTCTCAATTATCGCACCAGTCGACTGGTGAACTTTGGCGTTTTGAAAGAAGCCTTGCAGTCTGGAGAGGATGGAAATTTTAAAGTGACCACCCACGAACCGCACAAGATTGTACGTTTACCCACACAATAAATCGTCAGCCGGTCCTTGGAAAAAGTGTATCAAATCGTGTACCAGAAGCGAGTACGGCTTCCCAATCACTTCAATTTACCGTACGGACACGCTGATATTGGTCGGCATATAAAAAGCGACAACGTCAAAGACCGATAGTTAATTCGAACTACCAATAGCAAGCGAGAAAGACGAATCCTTTCAAACTGCAAGTATCGAGAGTAAGACTTCAGTCCAATGAGAAACTCGAGTACGATGCTGTGCTTTTCGATGGCAGGGATGGCGTACGCTATGACTTCAGCGATTCAGTCCCACATCATGGAAACTTTGCTATACCTACAATGGAAAGTAATGTTGTGCGTGTCAAACCTGACGGATGCGAAAGCAATGCCACTCGTCATCGTTCACCTTTTCACTTTACTGGTTTTCATGGTGGATGTCATCATTATCAAACCATGCGGCTACCACCCTACGGATGTCATCCAAAACTGAGTAAACTCCTACATATTTCACCGTGCCCTTGTCGAAATGAACCTGTGAAAGATGAATATTCGTTCTCTGTGAGATTGCCTGAATACTGCGACTTTGAAAGTCGATTCCAAACTTTCCGAGGAAAATGGCCAAAATATCTGGGAGGACCTACGCCCGAAGAATTAGCTAGAGCCGGATTTATCTGCTTGGGCGAAGGGGATAAAGTCAAGTACTTCAGCTGCGGTGTGTCACTTCACGAGTAGGAGAAGAAAGATTGCGCTTACCTGGAACATGCTCGATGGTCTCCAGATTGTCACTACCTTCCTTTAGTGGGACCTCGTCATTGAAGTGGCATACCATGTCGTTTAAGAAACCAGCTGCTTGGCTAGGAGTCGAACGTTGGACATCACCTGGACAAGTATTTAAACCCCATTTGAAAAATAATCTTCAAACATTACCAAACGAATTGGAAGAGAAGATCTACTTGGACATTTGGCTTTGACTTCCCAGAGCAAAATCTCGATGGGTGAATGAGGAACTTTTATGTCGAGAAATTCACAAGAGGAGATTGACAAGTCAACAAGCAAGTCATATTTCTCTGGATCAAGTGTGCGTTCTTCCGATTATTCCACTTTAGACCATTTACATTTGAAGATTTTATTGACATTCTTGACCTTTTTCTGGAATGGCCGTGGCCAAAAATTACTGCATTCGTTACTTTCACTCTAGGAGAAGTATTTGATTGACATGGTCATGGATAATTTACAAGAGAACATTCGTGGTTTGCCTGTGGAATTGAGAGAACGCATTTACCGAGAGTTGATCAAATATAATTGAAACAAAAACTCGGAATCATTTCTCCATTTTTAAACTGTGTTCTTTTCGAAAGTAAAAGAAGACTGATTATGGGAGGACACTACTTCAATTATAAATATAAACGAGGCTATTGGCCACGACCCAGTGATTCTTGAATAGATACTTTACAAGAGAACATTCGAGGTTTGCCCGTGGAGTTGAGACAACACATTTACCGAGAGTTGGACAAAATACAAGTGAAACGCAAAGAACAATTGCATCCGTTACGTCACCGATGTTTAACCGACTGGTACCCGAATGCAATAAAAGGATTGATTCTGATGAAAGCGTTCCAATGGTCATTGTTCGACTACTCCTGAGCGAGAAGGATTGGTTTGTTACTGATTCTTTTTACTACAAGGTAGACATACTGCAACGAATTCCAGAAGAGTTAGAGTGTTACCTAAATCTTTTACGCAATGTTCATCTCTGCAGAAAGTACACTTATTGCCTTCGACAAAAAGAGGTATAAAAACGGACTACCATGCCACGATCTTTATCAATCGTGATACAACAGATTCCGTGGAAGGAAATCAATGACAATATTCAAACGGTGGAGGATTACGATCGCATTTTACAAGAGCTGTGTCCATTGAATTGGGGTCGACGTGTAGTGTGTGTCTTAGTGACGTGCTGTCTGGGATTTCGTTTACCAGCCAATTCTTTGTGGACTCTTTACAAACAGTACCTAGCACTCCAAAAAGCATGACAGTGGTCCCTTTAAATGTATACGAAAAACTCATTCTGCTCAAAGCTTTGCGCTTTCATCTCGATACTTCTCGACAACCTTTACAGGAAAGAAAGATTCGTAAACTTTTAGGTACTGAAGATGTGTACGATGATATGTATGTAGCTTGTGACTTACATCCTCACTGGAAAGATGTACGTAGCTGGAAAAGTTGGGGTTTCGAGGCTTGGACAAAAGAAGTGGCACACTATGCCCAAGATTTGTCATCCTGAAAAATTAAAACATTCAGTGAAAAAAGTAACTTTTAAACCTGTGTTAGTGACAGTACTAGAAGAAGAACCACTCCCTTCAGGAAAAGACAGGACTGTCAATAACATCCCCGAAAGACCATTCTAGGAGGACACATGTCTTCCTGTGCCAAGGAGTATAGAGACTTTAAGAACATTCCACACAGTCCTTACGATACCACCTCTTGATCACCACAAATGTTGTACAGAGACTTGTTTATATTCCACTTTGATCGTTTTGATGTATCTTTTATTCATGTACTTAAATATTTGACTTTTATGTATATTTGTCTTTCGTGTTGTTCACAATTAAAGATGGCAATAAACGTGTCCTGAAAAAAGTATAAAAACTCTTGTCTGTCTTCCTGTCAAAACTGACATTCCTTACACTACTACTATGGCTACGTCTACTGTCTCTGCTCCCTCTTCCTCCACTTTCAAAGTCATCGACGAACACGTAGATCGGACTAGTTGGGAGGCCTTGTATCTTCGCCATCCCTTTAACATTCTCATTCCCGGACCTAACAGTTCAGGCAAAACCGAATTTGTCAAACGTTTGATTGAACATAAACATCATTTGATCGATCGTCCACCTCAACGAATCGTGTGGTGTTACAAAGAGTGGCAATTGGCGTACAGCCTTCTGTGAGAAAGTCGAGGCGATTCCATTGTCTTTGTGGAAGGCATTCCTGGCGAAGACGACGGGATCGTGTCTGACCCTAGTCAAACCGATTTGGTTATTTTTGACGACATGTTAGGAGAAGACGAAGAAGAAATTAAACTGGTTTACGCGCAAAGGGCATCATCGTAATGCCAGTGTCATTTACATTACTCAAAATTTGTTTCAACAAAGTAAAGCCCATCGCACCATCAGTCTCAATGCTCATTACGTGGTGTTGCTTAAAAGCCCTAGAGATAAATCGCAAGTGCAAGTCTTAGCCAAACAGTTAGGAACGCCTTGGCTGACTCATGCGTATAACGATGCCACTCAAACCCCACACGCTTATTTGCTCATGGATTTAAAACCCAATTCCCCACAGTATTTGCGATTACGTTACCCATCTGTTTCACCACTGGTGCCAAGACGGAGGGTCTCTCGTGTGTACACGTCCCCGTCGTCGGCTTAACAACAACTGCAACAACCAAAAAAGTCGATAAAAACCTCGGTGACTTTGGGTCTGTCTCACACGTCAACATGACGTCCCTTCATTCTCATCTTCCCGTCAAATTGATTCGTGCCTTGTACGGCATCAGTCGCGAAAAAAAATCCACAAATACGTGCTCGTGTCTTGGAAGTCAGTCTCAAAGTCATACGATGGTTTACGGTGAGAGCACGTCAATTACTGCAATGCATTATTCACATTGCACATCAAACCAAACGCTTTTTTGACAGAAACAAAGTAGCCTTGACGCAACTGGCAGATCCCCGCATCGACACTCAAACCAAAAAGCAAATCATTTTGAAACCTGGAGGTAGCGGTTCTCTAGGAGGTGTCATCATTCGCTCCCTCTTAAAATGGGATTCCAGTGCTCCCAAAGTTCTCACCAAGAAAAAAAGCCACTCCCCAACATACTCAGAAGAAAAAGAAAAAGAGCAACGGTGTGAAGACCAGGTCACAGCCACAAAAAAAACGAAAAAGAAAAGCCCATAGAAAACAGTTTCTACCCGCAAGAGAGGTACTGCCGCCAGGACGCAACCTTATATTTGCAAACCACGATCTTCCGCAAAAACGGTGACTGTGTTTCCAGTAACCTCAACATCTTTCACTTCTCCGTTGCTGGTGATGCCTGCCAAACCCGATTTGAGACGCGTCTTTCCTAATTTGATGAAACATTGGAAACCCGTGTCTCTTAAAACGTCTCCTCCAGCGGTGACACCCTCTTCCTCTTTAGCGGCAGTGGCCGCTGCTCACAAAGTACCGGCCACCAAATCAAAGTCCAAGAGAAATCGGGCATGTTAAAGAATTTACTGGATTGATCCAAACAAGAACTGTCCCGATTGAGTTTGTTGCGAACCCCTCCAGGAGGCGTGATGCCTGCCATGAAATTGATACGACGAGCCGACAATCAGTGGCGACGCATTCCAGTATAAAAAAAAGACCTGAGGCAAACGATAGGTTTAGTGTTGTTGTGTTCCTGAACACCCAAAGATGTCCCCTCCAAGAAGTGCACACCGTCACCATCGTCGTTCTTCTGTCCATAAAGGAAAACGAAAAAGACAGGCACGTCATCCGAAAAGACGCTTAGCCAAGCATCGACGTCACCCCCAGAAAAGACACTCATCCAAAGAAAAAAAAGGAGCAACCGAAGGGGAGATTTGTTATGTATCTTTTGTTACCACACATGGTCAAAAAATTTAATCTATTACCACCAGTCCAAAAATAAGATAAAAGGACGCATGTCGAGCTATGGACGGTAATGTATTTTGTGCACCAAAGATGTCCCATCATCGTCGTTCTCCCGCCCAGAAAGGAAAAAGGAAAAGACAGTCTCGTCATCCGAAAATGCGCTTAGCCAAACATCGACGTCACCCCCAGAAAAGACACTCGTCCACCATCTCGGGAAAAAGCATTTAATGCATTGAAGGAAAAGCTGACTAGTGCACCTATTCTAAAGTTGCCTGATGTCAGTAAAACTTTTATCATAAGAACTGATGCTTCCAATACTGGGTTGGGAGCAGTTTTGTTGCAGGAACAAGGCATGATAAAAATGCCTGTAGCCTATGCCAGTAGGAAGTTACCGTCTAGGGAACAAAAGTACTCAGTGATTGAGAAAGAATGCTTAGCTGTAGTGTGGGGGATTGGTAAGTTTCATGCTTATCTTTTTGGGAGAGATTTCGTTCTCGAAACGGACCATCAACCATTGTTGTATTTAAACAAAGCTAAGGTCGCTAACGCTCGGTTGATGCGTTGGGCGCTAACACTTCAACCCTATCGTTTTCGAGTTGAGGCAATCAGAGGGGTCGAAAACGTAGGTGCAGATTATTTAAGTAGGATGTAAATAGAAAATCCGGATTACTGTGTAATCAGTTTAGATATTGTAGTAGTTAATTTCTTCTATTCTGTGAAAGCTAAAAAAATGTGTACATTTTTCTCTTGGGAGGAGGTATTGTCACAGATTAAGGCAAGAAATAACTTGGTTTCAAGCCTTAGAACAATTTGATCATGTTCGTCGTACATTCGTACAACGTTACCTAGGGTGGATAATTGTTTGTTTTGTTTTTTTAGTTAAGTGACTGAACTAACATGTATTCCGTGGTAGTTCGCTTGCGGCGAGAGACACTAAATGCACGGTATGCACGGGTAATTTACTCTCACTAATGCTCATTCCCCTGAAGATTTAAGACTAGATTTTTATCTAACTGACACACTGGTCTTTTGGATCTTGTCGAGGAGTATACATTCTCCATTCGTTATACAGCCATAGGGGTAAGTGTTGCATTGTTATTTTATTTGATATATGAAGCATATTCAATTTTTAATGCCATAGCGTGAAACGTTCTCTTTACCATTCCGTGGATTTGAAACGATGTAAACTCTTGAATTGTTACAAATTAATATTAAGAGTTTAATTTAGTAGCACGTATTTTTAGTTTTTAATTCCGTTATTACGACCAGTTTGGTTTTATTGTAGCTGTGTGCATCTGGGTAGCTGTGTCTGTGTGTAGCTGTGTAGCCATGTAGCTGTGCGCATGTGTGCGGCTGTACGACAGAAGTACAGATTTGTAAACTTGTGCGCATGGTGGATCCATGATGGGGAGCGTGGGGTCAATACAAGTTTGGACCAACCCAAGGAATCAGGAGAACTGTGATTTGTCAATTGGGCACGTAAACCAGGTCAAGATGTTTCATTAGCAAGTTTTACAAATATTTGAGTCACACGTGGTTATGATTGTACGGACTGTACAAATGACTGAGTTACGAGTCATATGTTTGTTTCAATTGATTGTGGTTTCAATTGAGTACAATTTTGTTGTTTACATTACATGAGATTATGTGAATCTCGCTTTCATGACTTTCATTGTTTACATTACATAAGATTATGTGAATCTCGCTTTCGTCGCTTACATTACATGAGATTATGTGAATCTCGCTTTCATTGTTTACATTACATGAGATTATGTTAATCTCGCTTTCATCTCGAGAGATTATGTTAATCTTACCTTCATGTCTGAATATATGAATCACATTTGTTTATATTTCACTGGTGAATGTTTGTGTTAAGTAATCAAATGAGTCGTGTGTTTGGAGCGTGAAAGAATCACTATATATATATTTTTTATCGATTCATTTCATAAACTCCATCGTTCATCACAATGTGTTGTGTAGTCATTTAGTCCAAGCATCCATTCAGGTCAAATCCTGTTACACCAAAGAGAAGGATGCTTTGACGAGTTTGGAAAACACATAGTCGCCTTTATGACGAAGCGATAGTTCCCCCCCCCCCCCGCCAAAAGGATAAAAGGCCGTGTGACAAGTCATCGACGTTAGTGTATTTTTTGGTGTGTGCCACGGAACCAACCAACCAACCAAGAAAGATGTCACCCCACCAAAAGACATCCTTCTCCTACCCCCAAAGGAAAGAAAAGGAAAGGACTGCCACCTCGTTTAGTCAAACATTGGGACATTTCCGTCCTGTCCAAAGCTTCTCCACCCATGCGAGAAAAACTCATTCAAACTGTCTCCAAAGATGTCATCGATACCGTGAGCGAATGTTGTCTGAATGTCTTGAAAGACGCAATACCTTTGTCTAAACATCAGAAAAAACACTTAGCCACACATCGACACGTTCTTCGCCAAATGGTCCAAAAGAAAACACCCATTCGTCAAAAGAAAAAGATGTTGGTGCAACGCGGAGGAATTGCCATCTTACCCCTGTTAGGACCCTTGCTGGGAACCATAGGAGGACCCATTCTGAAAGGAGTATTGGGAACAATGGGAAGAATCCTGGGATAAAGATAAAAGGTCAAGAAGATAAATGGGACCACTGGAGTCAAAAGATCTCAGACGTGATCCTTGAAATCCAATGGAAGGACGAAAACTGGCTTTAGTACCTTACAAACGATGGATGGAATACCATCGTTGGCAAGAACAACGGATCCCACATTTACCTCCCAATCCTCATTTGACCGAAATGTCCCAGTTACAAAACGGATTGCAATCATTGATGGATCGCAGCGATTTGTCAGAAACGGAAAAATCGCAACGGTACGGTCAGTTGTTGCAACGACTGCAACTCTTTCACCAGAAAGCTTTAGACGAAACAGCTCAACCCACTATGAAAGATTTTAAGACCTTGATGAAAAATCCATCACCGCCACGACCACTACCCCCAGGAATCAAGACAGAAAGAAAGTTTCAAACTTCACCAGAGAAAGTACGCAAGTTAACAATACCACATACATCCAAATTTGGTTCGATTAAAAAGATGATAGCTACCCCTTCTTCCTCAGAAGAGAAAAAGAAAGCCAAGACAGAAGTGAAACAAGAACTGATTACCCCTGTTCAGACATGTTCCTCCTCGGCACCAATCGCTCGTCGGACACGTAAAGCATTACAAACCAAGAAAATACACACAAAGAAAAGAGTAGCATCAGTGAAGAGTGGATCACTTATTTTTAAAAAATGGACAAAGTGTTAGCCAGCATTTACTACGATCCATCCCATTCTGCAGGTTACGGAGGAGTTTAGAAATTGCATCGTGCTGCCAAAACTCGACTGAAAAGTGTTCGTTTTCCTCAAGTGCAACGAAGGTTACAAGAACGAGTCACGTACACCTTACACAAACCCATTCGACGAAAATTTTCCAGAAGTCGCACCCGAGTGGAGGGTATCGATCTTCAATGGCAAGCCGATTTAGCCGATGTCTCTCATTTAGCCACATACAATCGTGGTTACAAATATCCCCGTGCGGGTCCGGGGTTGTAGAATTGGCCCGACGTGTCTCGCTACGAGTTGTAAGGGGCGACTAAGTAGAGGCAATCTGTTTACCGTGGTTTGCGACCCGTATCGGAGGGGGAAAGGATCCTGGTAGTTGAGCAGAGGCTTTCCGATGCAGTACACTACTTTGGCCTCTACTTCTAGACGGGTGGTCGGGATGGGGCCGGTCTCGACAAATCGGCTGGTCACGCCGAGCCCTAGGAGGTCTTTACTTACTCGCACTCTATCTTTCTCATTGTATCTCTCTTGATACCACCGTTGCCCCTACATTGCATCCCTTTAACGTTCTCTTTCCCACGTCTTAGAAGACTTCCTAGAAGGCGGTGGCTCAGCTGGTCAATCGGGAGGTAATTTTACTGAGTATATTTTACGGGATGAATCAGGAGGTGATTTTGCCTACTGAGTATAACATCTGTGTATCCCTGGCACTTGAAAAGTGTCCCCTTGGTGGGCGGGGAGCACGGGTGCTGAATTTTTATACACACCAAAACATGGAAAATTCCAACAAAAAAAAAATCAACTAAAACGCACCAAAACTGGATCTGACTCAGATGACGAACCATGGTGTGTGAAATCATTTCCACGCTTCATGGTGATAGTCTAAAGATGCCTCAAAACCGCTTACTGTACTCTCTCCGTTTGTTATTGAAAAGATAATTACAGGATTGATTGGTACACCAAAAAGTGTTTGTTTGTTTGTTTGGTTGAATTTTTACGGCGCACCAGAAATATGAGGCTATTTAGCGCCATACAGAAGGTTATATCTTTCATCATTTAAAACTGGTAAAAGGTTTCGTATCGACCAGCGATACGAAACCAAACAGTAAAGGTAAACCATAAAATGGTAACGGTGATAAATAAATAAAGTTTCCCGACCAACGGGGAGTGCAAATGATGTATGACAAGGAAAACAGATGAGAGGTAAATAATATCTAGCGACGGTATATATGGTTGGTTGGTTGAATTTTTACGGCGCACCAGCACTATGAGGCTATTTAGCGCCATACAAAAGGTTATATCTTTCATCATTTAAACATGGTAAAAGGTTTCGTAGCAGTTGAAGGTAAAACGATAAAATGGTAATGGTGATGAATAAAGTTTCCCGATCAACGGGTAGTGCAAATGATGTATGACAACGAAAACAGATGAGAGGTAAATAAAATCTAGCGAAGGTATATATGGTTGGTTGGTTGAATTTTTACGGCGCACCAGCACTGATACAAACAGGTTACCTCCACTATGTCGCCTTTTACGACACATAGTGAGGACACGTCGGGCCAATTCTACGACCCAGGACCCACCGGAGGCGAGAGGAGGTGAACAAGTTCAAAAAGTGTTCCAGAATGAATGGAAAGGCCGTGTCAGTGCAATCTTAAAAGACAAGAAAGAACCGAAAGGAACTCCAAAGACAGCTGACGTCCCCGATACTAGAGATTTTGTAGAAATGTTCAGGTTTCTTCAAAACATCGCAAGACCAGAACAGACTTGGAACAGTACCTTCAGCTTCTCAATGGAAACATCTAGCTCAAAATACACTTTGCAGAGTTCTCTCTAACAATTGTGGAATCTCAGTAGTCATTAATGTGTTAGTAGATACCAATGGAAAACATCGAACTAGCTTAAACGAGAGGAACTTACTTTGGAGAAAATTCAACTATTCTCCGATTTTGACACCTAGACAAGTACCGGAAAGAAAGTGTCGTTTGCATTCGGATAGTCTTGAATTTCACCACTGAACGAAAGGTAAGATCCAAACAACCTCTAATCCGCAGCAAATGTCGTACATGTGCATTGTAATACGTTCTAATTTTGGTGGTAAAAGCAAATAATATTGATCTTGGTAACTTTCGTGCTGATCGCTCGTTAACATTATGCACCGTGCATTTTTAACCCCTGAAACTGACTTATGGTATTAAAATATGTCGAACTTATTGTGATCACTTAAGCAGTTATTAATTTTGTGTTAGTGTTGTTGTCATTGTATAAACTTCAAAGAAAATGTAGGCGTAGCAGTTGTTAGTTATGAGGATCGCCGAGAAAGGTCACTATTTCCTTTCAAAAGGCTGGCTATACGAGAACTGGAAAAACCTTCACACTGAGCAGAAGTATTCATAAATTGACCATGAGTGAGAGACGGATAGTTGTAATGACATCAACTGTTAAAGATGCAAGTATATCAAGACATTTAGTACGTAGAGAACTAAATGTCACCACAATTCAATGATTCACTGGGATCGAAAACAGACTATTTCGTAATGATGAAATATTAAACATATTACTACATGAGGATTTTCAAAGACATGCAGTTTTCTGAATGTGGACGTTGTAATTATTGAAGAATTGAAGAAGTGCCTATGCTAAGACTGAAAGTTTTCCGTCTTCTTGTTCAGACATGTTCTGAGCAGCGAAAAGCCATTTGGGGGTGTACAGGTGATACTGTCTGGGGAATTTTATCAGTTGCCTCCGGTTGCATTGGAATATGGGGATGATGGAACTTTCATATCATCCAATTGAATGGATTATTTCCATCCGTCAATCTACAGACTACACATAAACAAGATGAGCCAGACCTCATTGCAGTAATTCATGACACCTCCAAGTACTCAAACATATTTATAACATATTCTGATTGGTGTGCACTTATTATTTTTCTTAATAAAGCGTTATATATTAAAAAGTAACAAAGGTACAAATTCCTAATTGAAATGAAGGAACATTTGTAAAGCAATATGTATTTTTTTTCTTATACTGACCATATCTCTTAATGATACTATGGAGTTAGAACCACATGTACTGTAAACCCTTAATTGGTAAATAAAACCTAGCCCTTCCATAACTCCCATTTACATATTTCTGTCTTAAAGTCATATGAATCCTACCACATCGTCATGAGTACCACATTTTCTTCAGTCCTAGGTTGTGATGTTATGGGAGATCCTTATATTGAAAATAATAACCCAAATGTTTCCGCAGCAATCCATAGAAAATACAGTTGTTACATTCCTTGAAAACAAACATCACGGAAACAATCCTCATTCTGGAATATCTTTGGAGCCAGATATGGCCACTAAAGAAGAAGCACGTTGTTTCCAAACAAATAGTACAGAACAAGGATTATAATCAAGTGAATATTGGTGAGGAGTACCAATGTTTAAACAAATTCCATCAGCTGGACATTACAATGTAATGTTAAAATTTTTACGAAGTATTCGCAGAGGTCCTGAACATTCAGCCAAAGCCAACGAGACAGATGCAAAATAACAAGTGGGAATAGATTGATTGATATTAGCTTTACGGTGCACCAGCACTGTAAGGCTATTTAGCGCCATAAAAAAGATTATACATAGCATTAACATTTTGATACAAGGTTTCATATCGATCAGCGATAATGAAATCACAGTCAAAAGCAAATCGATGAGATGGGAGGGTAATATAAATAGCTTCCCGATCAACGGGAAATGTAAATGGTGTGTCGATGAAGGTTTAGATAAAAAGTTATTGAGTATGAACAACGCCATATACATTACATAAAATACTCAAGGTGATAGCATAAAAGTTACATCTTAGAATAAATGTTTCCTTTCAGGAATTTTAAAATGCAAGAGATGTTTATTGTATCAAAATGTTCCTTCATGTCGTGCACATTGATCGCGCGTAGGTTGGAGATCGAAACAATCTATCACCAAGTTCTTAACAGTCTGAATATAACGAGAAAGAGAGTATGATGAATCATCAGGGGTAAGAGGCAAAATAATATAAATCTCAGGATGGTACCTAAATCCATTCTAGAAAAGAATGAAAAACAGTACAAAATATATGGAACCCCCGCTCCACAAAAACATATGAAAGAAGTGGAACAGTTGGTATTTGAGAACAAACGTATTAAGCATTTGGAAGCTGATGAAATGGATCTAAAGATTGTTTAACACAACAGGAATCACTACACGAAATCAATACGAAGCAAAACGGAAGAAGAGTACTAATAAATGTCAGTGACAAGTGCTTCAAATTTTGTTTATGGCAAGTCGAAGAGATTTCTTCAAATACAAATTTGAATTTGCATGGTTCAAAATGTTCTGCCTTTTTGAATTTACAGTTTAAAAATGACCCCACTTTGAATGACTTTTGATTGATTGATTGATTTTAGTTTTACGGCGCACCAGCACTGTTATGCTATTCAGCGCCATATAAAAGGTTAAAAGAAAAACGATGAATTGGTGAGGGTAATTTATAAAACTCCCAATCAACGTAAAGCAACATTTACTTTATGCTTATACTGACCATATCTCTGAATGATATTATGGAGTTGATTGATTGATTGACTGTAATTATACGGAGCACCAGCACTGTTAGGCTATTTAGCGCCATACGAAAGGTTATATCTAGGATCATTTAAAAGTGGTAAAAGGTTTCGTATCGACCAGCGATATAAAACCAAACAGTTGAAAGTAAAACGATAAGATGCTAACGGTAATATATAAAGTTTCCCGATCAACGGGAATGTAGATGTTGTATGTTAATGAAGACAGATGAAAAGGTATTCAAAATAAGACACGGTATATACATTACATAAAACTGCTCAAGGTGATAGCATAAAAGTTATAGCTTAGAATAAACCTCTACTTCGTTCAGCAATTCTACAATACAAGTGACGTTAATTGTATCAGAAAGTTCCTTCATGTCACGCACATTGTAGTACTGATCGCGCGTTGGTTGTAGGTCGAAACACTCCATCATAAAGTGATTAACAGTTAATGGTTCATTGCAAGAAACGCACTCTGGTGGGTCATCGCCTTTTAACATGTGGCAGTGGGTTATATAAGTATGACCCATTCAAATTCTTGCAATGACTACCTCCTCCCTACGGATGGTTCTGTAGGAAGGAGTCCATTCTCCTAGGGTTGGCTTGAGTACATGAAGTTGGTTATTTACTGCATCATTCCATGATGCCTGCCACTTCTGATGTAAGGACTCTTATACTAGGTTTAAAATCAGTATACGGCATTTTAAAATCGGATGGTTCGAGGGATAGGGCCGTATTAGCAGCGCAATCTGTTTTTTCATTACCATTAATACGAATATGGTTAGGTAACCAACAGTATATTATATTGTGGGAAGTACTCAGCTCAATATTTTTGACGAGAATATTAACTAGTAATGGGTTCTCCAGTTTTCTATTGTGTAGTGACTCAAGTACTGATAGTGAGTCGGAATAGATTGATTTTATTTTTATATAAACAGAATAAAAGGTAATCACTCTGTGTAGAGTGACAATTACAGCAATGGCTTGCAAATTTGTGTTTAAAGGGATGACGTTGTGAGGAACCCTATTGTTCACAATAACAGAAACTTCTAAGGCCCTGTCAACATTTTTTTTTTAAACTAGGTGTTAAAAAGGGAGTAGTTTTTAAGTTTGTCCGTATCTTTCACGAATGTTTCCTGCAGATATAGTACTGCTGGATCATGTTCATTTAGAAGCAGAAGAATATCATTGTAATTGGTTTAAAGTCCTCGACAGTTCCATTGTATGATCTTGTTCTTCATTACAAGTTTACATTAGTGATTGTGGAGCTATGTTAGACCTTTTGCGGGGGCAATCCATGTGGTTATTTTTCTGGAGGAAGTATCGGGGTTAAATTTGTTGGTTGTAGGTTTGGAGTCACCCTGAGAACATGGAGCAGTTTCTTCTGCATCCATGTCCTCAAATTCGTCAAACCTATTCTGTAGCTTTATGGGGTCATGAGACCCCTTTTGCGGCCTGTTTGTTTCTTTTTATTTTTGGACATTTAGGTAATGGGAGGTTGTTGAAAGTTGTCTCCGTGGAGATAGTGTTTCTTTGTGCCATGTAGTGTGGAATATTAGTAGTTGCTGTTGTATCGGGTAGATCCGATTGAGTCTGCCCATACTTGGTTGTCTTTCGACTGGTTTTTACAACAGTTGAGAAGGTTGGGCCATGTAGATGGGTTCGAGATTCGAACATCTTTCTGGCCTCTGGGATGGGGATGTTTGACGTATATTTTACCCTCTGGATCTCCTTCTCTAGTTTCCAGGTCTCGCAGTCTTTAGAATTGGCATGGTGACCTTTGCCACAATTTGCACAATGGAGGTTCGCGTCGCAGTCTGCTTCTCGATGACTGGTTTCACCGTATCAGCCACACACAGGGCTTCTGGAGCATCTCTCCGTGGTGACCGTACGTCTGACACTTGAAACAACGTGGACGATTTGGAATGTACACTTCAACTTTAACCTGCAAAAAGCCAACTTTTACTACCTTAGGTAGTGTTGGTGTGTTAAAGGTAAGTATGATGGTGTTGGTGTCCTGCAATTGTGCACCGCGTTTGATATGAATTCGACGAATTGCAGTAACACCATGATTTTTCATTCCCTCGACGATTTCAGTGTCGCTGACCCCTGCGAGTTCATGGCAGCGAATGACACCTTTGGATGAGTTAAGTGTTGAATGAGCGAAAGAAGTAACTGGAATAGTATAAAAAGTTTGAATGTTCTTGATATTTTCTGTTTGTACTTTGTGCTCACATTCAACGAGCAAGCTACCCGATTTCAGTTTCTTCACACTTTTGTGCTGCCGACTAGGTCAAATAGCATTTTCGACTATAAACGGTGACAGCGAAGCAATCGGTTTTGTTGGATATTTTGACTGAATTACCGTGAAGCGTGCGTACAATTCCACGCTACACGGATCGTCATCTGAGTCAGTTAATGGTTTAGATCGTTTTAGTTAGTTTTTGTTTTTGTTTTCCATTATGTCTTGTTTTATATTCATCAACCATGTTCACCCACCCGCCACGTAGTCCAACAAGGGGACACTTTTCAAGTGCCAGGGATACATAGGTGGTATACTCAGTAAGTAAAGATACCTCCCGATTGACCCGTTAAGCCACTGCCTTCTAGGAAGTCTTCTGAGAGCAGAATAAAAGTAAAATAAAGGGGTAGACTGTAGAGGCAACGGTGGTTTCAAGAGATACATAGAGGAAGATAGAGAAAGTGAGCGAGTAAATTGAGACCTCCGAGGGCTTGGCGTGACCAGCCGATTTGTCGAGACGGGATCTTGGTAAATAAAACCTAGCCCTTCCACAAATCACATTTACATTTTTTCTTAGAGTCATCGTATGATTCTCACCTCATTTGCATGAGTACCACATTCTTCCTACGTCCTTATTTGTGATAATGTTATGGGAAATCATTTATAGCAAAAGATAATAACCAAAATGTTTCCGCAGCAGTTTTAATAGTTATGATATTCATTGAATAAAAATAAAAAAAATAAACACATCAAGGAAACAATCCAATTTCTGGAATATATTTGGAGCCAGATATGGCAACTAAAGGAGATGCAAGTTGTTTCCAACAAACAAGCAGTACAGAATAAGGATTGTACATAATTTTATAAGGAATGTAATCAAGTGCTTATTAGTGAGGGGTACCAATGTAAAGTCAACCATTTGTATGAACAAATTCCATCATGTGAATGTAATGTTTCAATTGTCGTGCAATATTCGCAAAGATACTGAACATGCGGACAGAACCAATAAGAATGCAAAAGAACAAGCGGAAATTGAGGAAGAGAGTATGATGAATCACAAGCGGGAAGAGGCAAAATAATTCAAATATCAGGTTGGTACCTACATGCCCTTAGGAAAGAAAAATCAAAATATGTGAAATATGTACAAATCCATCCCCACCCGCAAAATAATTAAATGGAACAGTTGGTTTTAAAAGAAACGTATTGAGCGTTTGAAGCTGATGAAATGGATCTAAAGGATAGTTCAACACAACAGGAATCACTAAACGAAATCAGAAGGAGGCAAAATGGAACTCGAGTACTAATAAATGTCAGTGATAAGTGCTTCAAATGTTTTCATGGCTTTTAGCAAGTCAATGACATTTCTTCAGACATGCAAATTTGAATGGTTCAAAGTTTTCTGCCTTTTTGAATTTTCGGTTAAAAAATGACATCACTTCGAATGATCTATGGACAACTGAATTGATTGATTTTAGTTTTACGGCGCACCAGCAGTGTTAGGCTATTTTGCGCCATAAAATGGGTTAAAAGCAAAACGATGAGATGACGAGGGGAATATATAAAGCTTTTCAATCAACGTAAAGCACCATTTACATTTTGGTTATACTGAGCATATCTCTGAATGATACTATGGAGTTAGAACCACATGTACTGTAAACCCTTAATTGCACGTTTCGTAAATTAAACCTAGCCCTTCCACAAATCCCATTTACATATTATTTTTTTGTCTGAAAGTCGTATCATTCCTAGCTCATTTTCACGAGTACCACAATTTCCTCCGTCCTTAGTTGTGACAATGTTATGGGAGATCATTTCTAGTGAAAATACTAACCAAAAGGCTTCCGCAGCAGTTTTTAAAGTTTTGACATTCGTTGATAAACACATCAAGGAAACAATCCAATTTCTGGAATATATTTGGAGCCGGATATGGCCACTAAAGGAGAAGCACGTGGTTTCCAACAAACAAGCAGTACAGAATAAGTATTGTACCGAATTTTATAAGAAATGTAATCAAGTGCTTACTGGTGAGGAGTACGAAATGGAATGTCAACTATTTGTATGAACACATTTTTCCATCATCTGAATGTAATGTTTCAGTTGTCATGCAGTATTCGCAAAGATCCTGAACCTTCAGACAGAGCCAATGAGACAATGTAAAAAGAACAAGCGGGAACAGAAAGTGGAAGAGAGTATGATGAACCATCAGGGGGGAAGAGGCAAAATAATATAAATCTCAGGTTGGTACCTAGATGCTCTCACGAAAGAAAAATCGAGAGAATAATTTAAAATATGTACAATCTTCCCAAAAGTAATAAAGTGGAACAAGAAATCAATAGGAGGCAAAATAGAATCGGTAGGAAGCAAAATGGAAGAGTACTAATAAATGCCAGCGATAAGTGCTTCATTGTTTTTACCGTTCTGAATGAGTCAATGAGACTTCTTCAGACCGAAGGAAATCTCAATTTGCATCATTCAAAATTTTCTGCCTTTTGAATGTACAGTTAGAAAATTATCCCACTTTGAATGACTTAGGGAAAAATTTATTTTATCGTTTGATGGCCGTTATGAAGATGCAGGTAACATCATTTGCAATGAATTTTGCGCGAGTCTATCCTCAAAACATTTGGCAGCATTAATCCACTGGTCACATACAACGCACTGATCTTTGACTATCTTCCTTATGTTGACGTAATGTATGCCACTGCCAAGTAATGCTTTCCTCAGTTCTTTTTAACACCAGACACCAGTCAGCGGCACTCCTTTCAATCAAAATGCTAACAGACCACAAGCAATGACAAGCACTCGTGCCAGCCGATACCAGATTTCATTTCCAGAGTACATTAAAGATGAGTACATTATAAAAGTCAAGGAAGACTGTATCTACAGAATGTACCCATATACATTTTAATTAAAACAAAGTCAAAGCAGATTCATTTTGTAGCACTTGTTTAAATCAAATATCGCAACAAAATAATTATTCATTCAACTACGTTTTATATGTTGGAATGAATGAATACTATTTAAATCTGGCTTCCAGTTCCATTAATTAGTTTTGGTAAATTGTCAGTGTGAATACAGGCAGTAGAAGAGATGTTCCCGAGTTTCTTACATTATTGGTGGAAAGAATTTCTTTTAGACGATCTTGAGTTGATGGCAGCAACGGAGGAAATGTTCATGAAGCCCGAGTCAGTCTATAGTTACCACCACCTATATGCAGCCAATTCCAAAGTCCATTCAAGTCAAGGGCTGTCCATGCTCATGCACCCAGATTTCCAAGATAAGTACGAGTGCTTCAAATCTATGTAGTTAAAACCATACTTGGGAAATTCCACCTGACTATCCGCTGCACAGGATGGCAAATCCTGTGCAAAGAAACTACCAAGCACGACCAAGATATCCCCAGCAACATCTTACCACCAAGATATCCCTTACAACTTCTTACCAGCTGCCTCTGAACAATATATCTAAATAGAAACAACAACAACAGTTTCAGATTTGAATAAAGTTATGTCAGCTATTACATTTTTCTGCTGTTTATTTCAAGTTTTCCAAGTCAAAACATTCCGTGCAAAATTAAGTTTCACCAAGAACAATGTTAGGAAGCTACACGAATTTTAAGTCAGCAAGAACAGACATTTATACCCCTTTAATGTAATAATTCAGTCTGTTCAAAAAATGAAATTATAAAAGGGATTAAAATTAAAACTTCACATGAATTTCCTACGTAGTGGAAAAATGCTAGTAGGTGTTTTATTCCTGAAAAATGAAAGGTTTGGGTGAAAATTCCACACTTAAGAAGAACATTTTCTGAATAAAGAAAGAATTTCATGAAAAAAAAAATTAAAATATGGCTTTTGTAACATTCATTTATATACAGCAATCATGTGCCCCTAAACTGACCCAGATATTGACACCAAAACTTACGTAAGAATATTTTCCCATAAAGTGTTCACGAACTCGAACAGAATTTCCTCGTGATTTCCATACTGGTGTCTCTAGGCATCGTATGCTGTTTCCAGGACATTCGTCCAAGCAAATAGTCTGAAATCCAGGATGATCAATGATAATCCACCCTGAGCTCATCAGAAATCATGACTATCTCTTTACAGCATCTACACTCATTGACTATTTCTTGAAAGCTTCAATTTCCACATGTACACCTGAATAAATCACTATACATGGTTAGTAAATGGTCTGAAATCCAGGATGATCAATGATAATCCACCCTGAGCTCATCAGAAATCATGACTATCTCTTTACAGCATCTACACTCATCGACTATTTCTTGAATGCTTCAATTTCCACATGTACACCTGAATAAATCACTATACATGGTTAGTAAATAGTCTGAAATCCAGGATGATCAATGATAATCCACCCTGAGCTCGTCTTGTCAGAAATCATGACTATCTCTTTACAGCATCTACACTCATTGACTATTTCTTGAAAGCTTCAATTTCCACACGTACACCTGAATAAATCACTATACATGGTTAGTAAATAGTCTGAAGTCCAGGATGATCAATGATAATCCACTCTGAGCTCATCAGAAATCATGACTATCTCTTTACAGCATCTACACTCATTGACTATTTCTTGAAAGCTTCAATTTCCACACGTACACCTTAATAAATCACTATACATGGTTAGTAAATAGTCTGAAATCCATTCTGATCAATGATAATCCATCCTGAGCTCATCTTGTCAGAAATCATGACCATCTCTTTACAGCATCTACAGTCATTGACTATTTCTTGAAAGCTTCAATTTCCACACGTACACCTGAAGAAATCGCTATACATGGTTAATACACTTTATCATTCAGTATTGTCTTAGCAAAATTGTTTATAGAGGCTTAAGAGCTACCAGACGTGACGGTGAAAGCACACCTTATTTAGACTGGCTCTTGAAAGATTGTCATGCACGCTGATAATTTGGAGAATATCCGGAAGCTCATCATGTGATCTTTGCTATGCTATGCCTCAGAGCATTGTTTAAGCATGCACCTTGCATAAACATGCAAAGTTCATCAGTCATCGATGCCATGCCACGTGTATCATGAGCATGAACACATACTACATGGTAGGATCATCTTGTTATCGACATGAAATGTGAAAACAAAGGAAACCGATCGATGTTGTCAAAATATGTCATTTGTAAAAGAAAATTGCTGCATTTTGTCGGAAGAACTTTGCTACAATGGAATTATTGTTTCCGGTTATGTTTAATAAAATTCAGGACTTCCAGTGGTAAATATTTATATATTGGCATCAATATGTGTAAACTCCTTTGATTTTTTTTTCTCCCTTTGTGTTCACAAGGCACGCGTTACTAATATGGTACGAGGTAGTGATATGTAATACATGGAACATTTATCAAACAGAAGAAATGAAAAATGCATAATCAGGACATACAACTTGAAACAGTGTTTAGAGTCCGAATTGTCTGTTTCTGTAGTTGCTCATTCAGACCGAAAACTGACTATATTTGCAATTTGATCTCGAGGGTTTTTTCTGTTCTTTATATTTATACATTTTAAAGGCATCGAAATACTAATATAAGCCATTTTTCGTTTAACTGTGAATTCTTTTTTCACAGGTATTTTTGTCCCCATAGCATGCTATACTTTTCTATTTGCAAGAAAGCCATGGTGATGATCATATTTGTTGTGATTTCATCTCTGTAAAGCCAATGTTCATTGAATCTTGCACACAAACATTCCAACAGTGCACCTTTCAGTAAACATGGGACTGTCAGGGGGCATAACTGTTTCTGGCTTCCCGTTTTCTGTGGTCGCTTAGGTTCCAGAACAGTGGTCTGATTTTACGGCATGTTTTGAGATAAATTTGGAATTTTTGAATGTAAAACCGTTGGAACCCAACAGAATAAACATTCGGATACATGTTTATGGCACAAAGTGGCTGGTGGATGGAAAAATAAGTGTTTTTTCGAAGCGTTGAAAATTTTAAAAGTTTTATTTCCATACATTAGGAGGAGGTAATAATCATAAACACAGTAGGTCTTAAGCTGCCAACCCTTTTGAATGCATCCATGTATATTTCATATTTCTGAGTAACCTCTATTTACCGTACGAAGCCTCAATTCAGGAGTCCTATCTGGTCGTTTCAGCAATATCTCCAATGACGGGTGTGTAGGCCAAGTTATCCCTCAAATATTTAGCGCATCGACCCCATTGTCGGTCAAGGGCGTTATTGTGTGAAACTCGATTTAATAAAATAACTTTTTGAGGTTATTTCAGATACATATATGTATATATTAATTTTCATTCAGATAAAATAGTGTTTATGTTTCTTCTCGTGAAATGTACGTATTCAATTTATTTAACTGAACGGTGTCATGACAAGATTATACCTGTATGAATTTAGTCCTAGAAAGCTCTATTCAAAATAATACACATAAATGACAAAGAATGATGTAAACGATGATTTGGGTTGTTTCACACATTTCCTATTCTTCTCTACTAGAAACCTTCAATACAAAATCAAATGTCAACAAATATAAATGCAAACTATCAATACAATATTTATTTTTCTATTAAAGGTACCAACTTGAATTGATCTTCTTGCAATCTTGACTTGAGCAGGAGTGACACCTTATAAAATGCAAGTATTTTACAACCTGTTTGCATTCTGTTTCATTTCTTAATTGAAAATAATCTGCTAATTTTGTGCATGACATTAATTTTATGACATTCTGTAGCAATTACCACAAAGAATCTCTATAACCGAGCACTTATATTGGGTATCAAATTCAGTTGTTCAAGCTTGATTATGGATTTAAAGCAATTAATACTGAAGTAAAGATTATATTCAAGTCAAGTCAAATAAGACCTCTTCAACCCATAGTCATACTGACATACAAGTTTCTTTCATCTTTTTCAGTGCAGGTTTTCTTTGATATTAGCCTGTATCTAAACTTCAATGTCGAGCTAGATTAGAGACTCCTTTTTCACATTAGCATGTTATAACATATTTGTATCCAATATAGAAGAAATTACATTCATGTAAGTAACCAGATATATATATATATATATATATATATATATATATATATATATATATATATATATATATAATACGATGTATACCATGCTCACACATATTTATGTTTAGTATGTGGGTGTGTTGGTATAGTCTTATATGTATACGCATTTGAGAGAGAGAGAGAAAGACTTCATGCAGTTTGAGAGAAACGTGAAGTGTGGATGAGTTCAGGAAAGAGTTTGTGGGTTTTTTCGTTGTATCAGTGTCTTTTCCATACTAGGGTTATTATTTTAGGGCCAAAGGAAGATCAAGCTTTTGTTACCACTCCCTATAAGACAGTATTATTATCATATTAATTCTTGTCCTTGTTATTATTATTAATTTTTTTGTATTTCATTATTTACAGACCCTTTTGTGGAATATAATTCATAGGGCAGTTGTCCAATCTTATGCTTTCCTTTAAGTTACTGCATGTTCTTTCTTATACTTTGAATTTATCCTTACTAACCACAAGTGATAGGATGAGCAATAAATCTGGAGAACTTTCTACTGAAGATGTAATGGATTCATCTCCTAGAAGTTAAACTTCCTTTCACCCCTCCGCAGACTTATTCTCAGAATCTTCAAGTTCCTTTGACCCTTCTGCAGACTTATTCTCAGAATTTTCACACTCCAATATATCATCTGGCTACAGATACAGCCGACAGTAGTGTAGTGGGGTACTTTAGCGTCAATGGGGAAATACATTACAGACCCCCCTGGGGCACTATAAAGTCACGATTTTTGGCGTGAAAACCACAGTCTGGGGTACTTTAGCGTCAGTGGGAATTTTGTATAGGGAACCACAGCCTGGGGTACTTTAACTTCAACGGGAATTTAGTATAGGGACAAGAGGAATGGTTCAGGTAAGGTGACGTCACGGTACTGGACATTTGCAACAATGTAGCAATGTAGTACCGTGACGTCATGCCACCTGTGTCATTTCTATATACAAACACGAATCATTCGCATTCGTGTTAGTGAATAGTATAGTAGAGTATGTTTTATATATTAACTTTTTTTCCATTTTAGGCAAAGTGAGAATAAATATCTTTTTGAGGCATATGAAGTGGCCCTGAAAAGGGCCTTTGGGTTTTATGTTAACACCAGTTCGTTAACATAGACGGCATCGTATAGGTCTTCTTCTCTTTCTCAAACTTCGTCTAACCTCTGGTCGATAAATCAGAACTCGCCTCAGACAGCCTTGTCTCTCCACATAGGTCCGTCTTTTCCAAATGTTTGTCACGGTGATCCTAACGATTCTCCATGATGATCTGACATACATAGGCAAGTCCGTACGGAAAAACAACGACGATACGATAGTAGACGATTCAACGTTGGTCCACATCTTTGTGACGAGAACAGGTGAAGGGAATGAAGTGAACCGCGTTTATTTATAGTGGAAGAACGGATTGAAACGGATTGAAATTGTCCACCAATGACAACACGCGTTACAAAATTCAGTCACTTCGCGGAGCCTGTCTTCCAATCCGAAGAGAACTACCTCTGACGTCACATTCCTATATAGGTGCGCTAGCGTCTGTGTGCAGTGAATCGATGCGACATTGTTTTGTGAAACATGACTGAAACTAAGAAGACAATGAATTGGGGTGAACCGGCTTTGGAGACGAAAAGCGATGGCATAGCAGCGGCTACCAAAGTTAACTCAGCGCTACTTCCAGAAGAGACCGACTTCAACTGGGATTTAGTAGATTTTTCTCTTCTTCGCAAGAATTTGTTCCGATACCAGTACCTTCGCCACTTTCTCCTTCTTTACCACACGTCGACGATTTTAAAAAAAGACAGAAAGAAGAATTGGAGAAATTTTTACAGCAGCAGAAAGAGGCAGAACAAGCATTTCTCCTTGAACAGCAACAGCGAGAAGAAGAGGCAAGAAGGAAACGACATGAAGAAGAAGCAGTAGGGAAGAAACAAAGGCTAGGAGAGAAGGAGAACAGTGAAAGTCAAACGGTCACGGTACTCTTGGACATTTTGGCCGAGTTAAGTCTGAAACAAATGTATCAGACTTCTTTATTACGACCCAAGAGAAAAAGACCTTCCCGAGCCAAACAGTCCAACCCTGTTACTACACCAGAGATACCACTCCTAGTGATTTCTACCCAATCATTGACAGGAGCAAGTCCAGAAGTAGGCCTTGGCCGTGGCAAAGGCTTAAGGCATTTAAAGCGGATTACTTCTCGTTCCTGAGATTGTTTTCGGAAAAAACAAACACCCAAAGGCCCTTTTCAGGGCCACTCACTTCTTTCGAAAAGAGATACTAATTCATTTTGCCAAAATCAATTAAAACTCAAAATCCCTTGTTTCCTCAATGATGTACGTGTGTGAGTGCATGAGTGTAGACCCTTATTATTCTACACAATCAAAACCAGGAGACACTTACGTTTTTTCAGTCTGGTCTATTCTGGTACAAATTTTTACAACTCGATATCACAACACAACACTTTTTTAAACGTTCAGAGACTTCTTCTGTGTCTTTTTTCTTGTTTCACTCTCTGTTTTTTGAATTTCTTCCCTTTTACACTTTTTTCCTCTTCTTCTTCCTGACTTTTTCCTCGTCTTCTTTTCTTTTCTGTCTTCTCTTTTTGAACGTGACGGGGTTCTTCTTTTGCCAAGGTCACCTCTTTTTCTTCTTCCTTCTCCTGCTCCTGTTCTTTCTTAGGGCAATCTGAAGACCAATGTCCTTTCTCTTTACAATGAGAACAGGTATCTTGACTTTTGTCTCTTCTGACACTGGTCTTGCTTTTTTGACGGTCTGGACATTCTATTGTTGTTGTTGTTGTGGGGCTTAACGCCATTTTTCAGCACACGATACGCTATACATGGCGGTCAGTATTAATGGTGGAGGAAGAAACCGGGAAATCCCCGGAAAGAGCCACCGACCCACGAGAAGCTACTGGCAAGCTTTCTCACATATCCACATGGACATTCTGTAGCCCAATGCCCTTTCTTCTGACAGATATAACAAGTATCTTGACTTTTATCTCGAAAGGAGGGAGAGTAGTCCGTCGGCTTGTCTGAAGAAAACTTTCTTATGACACCTCGCAAAGCTCTAATCAGAAGTTCGATTTGTGTGGGTTCTTCCATCGTGTTGAACGGTTTGAGAGCAAAATGAATACTGAGAGGGAAGGCACCAGCCCTTTATATATGCACTAAGCCTGACAAATATATAGGGGTCCATGGCGTTTCAAATGTAGTCATTTGACCTTTTGCAGTCAAGATGAAACGATTGCATCATTTCGTAAAGAAAAGAGAAGAAAGTAAGAGGCAGAAACGTGATTTATCGCCTCGCACAGTAGCTGAAGTCTTGGCTCAAATTCATGCCAGCGATTTTGAAGATGAGATGAGTGAACCAGAATCTAGGCCCAGAGAGTCTACACTCAAAGTCCATCGCCACCAGTAAACCCTCAAATGTACTACTACATTCGTCCCCCTGCGGGCCGGGGTTGTAGAATTGGTCCGCCGTGCCTCGCTACGTGTCGTAAGAGGCGACTAAGTAGAGGCAACCTGTTTGCCGTGGGTTGCGACCCGTGTCGGAGGAGGAAAGGATCCTGGTAGTTGAGCAGAGGCTTTCCGATGCAATACACTACTTTGGCCTCTACTTCTAGGCGGGTGGTCGGGATGGGTCCGGTCTCGACAAATCGGCTGGTCACGCCGAGCCCTAGGAGGTCTTTATTTACTCGCTCACTTTCTTTATCCTTCTCGTTGTATCTCTCTTGATACCACCGTTGCCCCTACATTCTATCCCTTTAACTTTCCCTTTCCCAAGTCTTAGAAGACTTCCTAGAAGGCGGTGGCGCAACGGGTCAATTGGGAGGTAATTTTACCGACTGAGTATGTCTTCTGGGATGAATCAGGAGGTGAATTTACCTACTGAGTATAACATCTGTGTATCCCTAGCACTTGCAAAGTGTCCCCTTGGTGGGCTCCTTGGTGGGCGGGGAGCACGGGTGCTGAATTTTAAATACACCAACATGGATATTTAAAAAAAAATCAACTCAAACGTACCAAAACTGGATCTGACTCAGATGACGAACCATGTGGTGTGGATTCATTTCCACGCTTCATGGTTATACAGTCTAAAGATGCCACAAAACCGCTTAATGTACTCTCCGTTTGTGATCGAGAAAACAATTATGGGATTGATTGGTACAGCAAAAGATGTTAAAAAGTTACAATCGGGCTGCCTACTTGTCGAGTGTGAGCGACGAGATCAAACAGAAAACCTCAAGAAAATGAGAACATTTTTCGATATTCCAGTGACCTCGTTCGCCCACACAACACTCAATTTGTCCAAAGGCGTGATTCGCTGTCGTGACTTGGCTGGAGTCAGCGACACGGATATCACTGAAGGGATGAAAAACGAAGGTGTCACTGCAGTCCGTAGAATACGTATTAAACGTAACAACAACCTGCAGGACACCAACACCATTATACTCACCTTCAACAAGCCAACAGTACCCAGAGTGGTAAAAGTTAGCTTTCTGCAAGTGAAGGTTGATGTGTACATCCCAAATCCACATTCGATGTTATAAGTGTCATAACTATGGTCATCATGAAGACCGCTGCTCAAAAAGCCAAATATGTGGCCGATGCGGAGATCATTCTCACCAGGAATCTGAGTGTAGAGCCACTCCGCATTGTGTCAACTGTAGAAAGGAGCACCACGCCAATTCCAAGGATTGTGATACCTGGAAACAGGAGAAGGAAATACAGAGGGTTAAATACACATCCAACATTCCCTATCCAGAGGCCAGAAAGCTTGTACAGGCAAAAACATCTCTTCCTGGCCCATCCTTCTCCACTGTAGTAAAGAACAATCCCAAAGCAACGAAGGACGCTCAAACGCAGACAGATGCACCCGAGTCAACATCAAGCACTAACACCCCCCATTACCAAACACAAAAAACCACGGCATCTACCCAAACAACATTCAATAATACTAAACAACCAAAATCACCAAAGAACAAAAACAGATCACAAGGAAATAGGCAGCAAAAGGGGTCAGAAGACCCCATCAAACTCTATAACAGGTTTGGGGACATTGAGAGCATGGATGCAGAAGATACTGCTCCATGTTCTCAAAGTAGCTCCAGACCTAACAAAAAAATCATCCCCGTACTTCCTCCGTAGAAATAACCATATAGATTCTCTCCGCCAAAAGTCTAACCTAGCTCCAAAATCTCCAATCTAAACTTATAATGAAGAACACGATCATACAATGGAATTGTCGAGGACTTAAAGCCAATTACAATGATATTCTCCTGCTTTTAAACGAATATGATCCTGCAATACTATGCGTTCAGGAAACCTTTTTAAAAGATACGGACAACATCACACTTAAAAACTACTCCCTGTTTAACACCTACTTACAGAACGTTGACAGGGCCTCGGGAGGGGTTTCTATTGCTGTGAACAATAGAGCCCCACATAGCGTCATCCCTTTAAACACAAATTTGCAAGCCATTGCTGTGTCACTCTACATCGAGTGATTACATTTTGTTCTATTTACATACCACCAAACACCAACTTATTACCAAACGAATTAGACACGCTTGTTCAACAACTTCCTGCACCATTTGTTTTACTCGGTGATTTTAATGCCCATAATATTCTATGGGGATCAAATTACATAAGCGACAGGGGCAAAAAGGTTGAAGATTTTATTACTAGACACGACTTGTGTCTATTTAATACCAAGTCTCCGACGTACTTGCACCCAGGAACTGGTACATACACATGTATCGACTTAACAATTTGTTCTCCTTCACTACTTTTGGATTATAATTGGAAGGTTTGATGACCTTCACAGCAGTGATCACTTTCCAATCTCTCTTAAGAACACCAACGTTACAATTGATGACACGATTCCACAGTGGAATTTAAAGAAAGCTGACTGGGCCAAGTTTGAAACACTTTGTACAGCTAGACTTAACAGGAATACCGTCCTAAACGATATTGATTCTATTCGACAATTTACATCCGTCTTAATTGAGATTGCAGAAGATTCCATTCCTAAGTCCTCGCCGAATTGTAAAAGAACCCCAAAACCGTGGTTCACAAAAGAATGTAAAGAAGTCATTAGACAACGCCGAGAAGCACTGAAAAAATTTAATAATCGTCCAACGTCCGAAAATTTAACTCAGTACCGTATTGTTCGGGCCAAAGCTCACCGCACAATTAAAGAAAGTAAACGAGCATCATGGAAAAAATATGTTTCAACTTTAAACTCTCGTTCCTCAATAAAGAAAGTTTGGGACACGATCCGAACATAAATGGAAAGGGAAAATACAATTCATTCCGACATGTGAAGCTAAATAACAACAATTTCAATACCAAACATGAAATAGCTAATGTACTTGCTGATTGTTTCTCCAAAAAATCCTGATCGTCCAATTATTCAGAAGCTTTCCGAAGATTAAAAGCTCAAAAAGAAAAAACACGGTTGAAATTCACATCGAATAACTCAGAGAGTTATAACCAACCGTTTTCATTGTCGGACCTTATGGAATCTTTGAATAAGGCCCATGATACATCCGCTGGACCTGACGATATTCATTACCAGTTTTTGAAACACCTTCCAGAACCATCCTTAACAGTTCTTCTGGAAATCTTCAATGATTTATGGATTACTGGTAATGTACCAAAAATTTGGAAAGAAGCAACAGTAATACCAATCCCCAAACCTGGCAAAGATAGCGCAGACCCTACCAACTATAGACCTATATCACTAACTAGCTGCGTATGCAAAACAATGGAACGAATGATCAATTCTCGGTTTGTATGGTATTTGGAAACCAACAATTTAATATCTCCTTTCCAAAGTGGCTTTCGTTATGGTCGTAGTACCAATGATCATCTGGTTAGACTGGAAACATTTATTCGCGACGCTTTCATCAAGAACACTTAGTAGCGGTTTTCTTTGATTTGGAAAAGGCCTATGACACAACGTGGAAGTACGGAATACTAAATGACCTACACGATCTGGGTCTAAAAGGCCGACTGCCCTCGTTCATATCAAACTTCCTCTCAGACAGGGAATTCAAGGTACGAGTGGGCTCCACCCTCTCTGATATGCACGATCAAGAGATGGGTGTGCCCCAGGGCAGTATTTTATCGGTGACGCTTTTCAACATAAAAATTAATAGCATCACCAAGTGTCTGACTCCCGGTGTGGATTGCTCCCTATATGTTGATGACTTTTTAATATGTTACCGATCCAAGCACATGCATACAATTGAAAGACAATTACAGCAAAATATCAACAAGATTCAAAATTGGGCCAATACTAACGGTTTCAAATTCTCGAAATCAAAAACTGTATGTATGCATTTATGTCAGTTACGAAGACATCACGATGGACCTAAACTCGCGCTGGACGGAACACCTATCCCAGTTGTTGAGGAAGCAAAATTTTTAGGTATTATCTTCGACAGAAAACTGACTTTTATTCCACACCTGAAGAATTTGAAAGCTAAATGCTTGAAATCTCTAGATTTTCTTAAAGTAGTAGCGCACACTGACTGGGGTGCTGATAGGAAAGTCATACTCAGTTTATACAGAACATTTATTCGCTCTAAACTAGACTATGGTTGCGTTGTCTATGGTTCAGCTAGGAAGTCCTATTTGAAGATTCTTGACCCAATTCATCATCAGGGAATAAGACTTGCTCTGGGAGCATTTAAGACATCCCCGTGTGAAAGCCTACTCGTTGAAGCGAACGAACCACCTTTATCACAACGTAGAGAAATGCTTTCCGCACAGTATGCTGTCAAATTAAGCTCAAACCCTCTGAACCCTGCTTTTTCGGCTGTTTTTGAACCCAAATATAAAACCTTATATGACAATAAACCAAACGTCACACCTACCTTTGGCATTAGAATATCACCATGCCTTGACAGTACCAAAATTGATCTTTCAAAAATTCAGAAAACGTCCGTCTCCAAAACACCTCCCTGGCTACTTCAACAACCAAAAGTACTTTTCACGTTACACGATGGAAAAAAATCGGAGACAAACCCTTCCATCTTCCACAAGTCTTACCATGAACTGCTCACCGAATTTGAAAATTATACAAGAATATATAATGATGAATAAGATGATGAGGAAAAGGCAGCTGCAGCCTTCGTTAGTGGAAAACACACAACAAAAGTTCGCTTGCCAAATGGTACATCAATTTTCTCAGCCGAAATCAGAGCAATAGACCTTGCATTGCAATATATTGAAAACAAGCGTATTTTAAATAGCATCATTTTCTCCGATTCACTATCAGTACTTCAGTCACTACATAATAGAAAACTGGAGAATCCATTATTAGCTAATGTTCTCCTTAAACATACTGAGCTGAGTACCTCACACCATATAGTATACTGTTGGTTACCCAGCCATATTGGAATTAAAGGTAATGACAAAGCAGACCGCGCTGCTAAAATGGCCCTATCACTAGAAGCATCTGATTTTAAAACACCGTATACTGATTTTAAACGTAGTATCAAAGACTGTTTACCTCAGAAATGTAAGGCATCATGGAATGATGCCGTGAATAACAAACTTCATGCCATCAAGCCAACCCTAGGAGAATGGACTCCTTCCTACAGAGCAGTCCGTAGGGAGGAGGTAGTCATTGCAAGAATTCGATTTGGTCATACTTATTTAACCCACTCCTACATACTAAAAGGAGAAGACCCACCAGAGTGCGTAGCTTGCAATGAACCATTCACCGTTAAGCACTTTATGTTGGAGTGTTTCGACCTCCAACCTACGCGTAATCATTATTACAATGTGCATGACATTAGGGAGCTCTTTGATACAGTTAGCGTTTCTTATATTATAAACTTCCTGAAGGAAGTAAATATTTATCATAAGCTATAGCTTGTATGCTATCACCTTGAACAGTTTTATGTGCTATATATACCGTCGGTAGATTTTAATTACCTTTCATCTGTTTTCGTTGTCATACATGATTTGCAAACCCACCCACCCCCCGTTGATTGGAAAACTTTATTTATTTATCACCGTTACCATTTTATCGTTTTACCTTCAACTGTTTGGTTTCGTATCGCTGGTCGATACGAAACCTTTTACCACTTTTAAATGATGAAAGATATAACCTTTTGTATTGCGCAAAATAGCCTCATAGTGCTGGTGCGCCGTAAAAATTCAACCAACTACCACATTCGAGAGACCGACAAACGCTCCTCCAGAAAATTTAGAACTACGGCCTACACATACGCAGTGAAGTTTAAAGATTTCAAGTCCGACGTACCGTTGGAGAAAGCAGAAGGGTTCTTCTCTGATGTGTGGGATTCTTTGTTAACTATACTGAAACGGCAATGTCAAGCCAAAGAAGACGATCGCTTGAGACTTTCCATTCATCACGACAGTTTGAAGTCACCCGTTTGGATCGAGTTTAGCAGCCCGGCAGAATTGACACCTTCTAAAGTCATGGACACGATTCAACACGTGCAACAATCCAACGACAAGTTTCACATCACCTATGGAAAAGCGACACTGTTCATGACCCACGTGTCTCTTCCCCAAGGGACAGGACGCAAAAAGGCGATCTTGGTAGACAACCTTCGCAGCACAAAAAAGAGCCTCGTTCAAATTAACAACCCTCAAGACCAGATGTGTTTAGCCCGTGCCATCGTGGTGGGACGAACGTATGCCGACAAGACAACCACGGCAGAATGGAAAAGAGCCTGGAAAACTATTCAACAATCGGACCGAGCCAAACAACGAAGAGAAGCAGAACTCCTGTTACAGCAAGCGGGGCTAGCTAAAGACACACCCTGTGGCATTCCTGAAATGCAAAAATTCCAAGACGTCTTGACTCTACGTTGCACCTTGAAAGTGCACCCTCAAGAAGTGCGCGGACCGATGTTGTTGCGAGGCAAAAATTTCAAAGACGGAAAATACATTCACGTCTATCATCACGATGAACATTTTGATGCCATTACCAGTATCACTACATTCCTGTCATACAGTTATTACTGTGAGAAATGTGACTATGGCTATAACAATCGAGAGCAACACAAGCATTGCGGATCGAAATGTGAGGGATGTTTAGCCTCTAAGCCCTGTCTAGACGAAGGACAAGAACGAGTGCATTGCCAAGTTTGTCAGCGCACGTTTGTCAGTCCAACTTGTTACCAACATCTAAAGACGCAAGGTTCACAGCAGAAATGTTCTTGTCAACTCCTGAGATTGTGCCCTACTTGTGGACAAGGCATACGTACCAATAATGCCAAGGCACACGTCTGTTCAGGAAAGAAACGATGTCACATTTGTCACCAAATCGTGGACTTGGAACACCAACGCTACATTCAAAAATACCAACCCCAACAGGAAGAAGATAATGACCAGAAGAAAGGCCATTTCATCTTTTTCGATTTCGAATGCATGCAAGAGACTGGCATTCACATTCCTAATTTCTGCGTGGCTCACCGAGCGTGTGAGAAGTGCATCCA